>PVIY010027366.1:11645-34388 GCA_004026745.1 Myrmecophaga tridactyla | reverse complement strand
TGCTTGCTGTGTTGGCTGGAGAGAGAGGCCACATCTGAGCAACAAAAGAGGTTCTCTTGGGGGTGACCCTTAGGCCTAATTTTAAGTAGGCTTGACCTATCCCCTGTGGGGTTAAGTTTCATATGAACAACCCCTAAGACTGGGGGTTCAGCCTATAGCTTTGGTTGCCCACACTGCTTGTGAGAATATCAAGAATTCAACTTGGGGAAGTTGAGTTTCCCTCGTTCTCACCATTCCCCAAAGGGGACTTTGCATATACTTTTCCACTTACTGATCAAATCACTCTGGGATTCATTGGGGCGTCTGGCTGGACAAACCAACAAAATCTCATGTCTTACCCAAGGTTCCATGTACTTATGTTATTCAACCAAGCTATCTACATAAGTTATATTAGGAAATGCACTAGTCAAAATGTAAATCTTGTACCAAATAAACATTTTTTGCTTTAGTCTCACACATAAGTTGAAATTTTAAAATATTAATTACCATCTGTTTTCAGCACCCTGCAGTAATGACATTCCTTTGTTCTTCCTCATGCAAAAACATTTTTAAAATTTGTACATTTAGTCACTATCATTATACACTCTAGACAATCCTAGATTATACCATCTTTGTCATCTGTCTTTCTTTCTGATTTCATTTGTGCCCCCAGCCCTCCTCCCTCGTATGAATATCTTTGATTAGTTTTTCCAATGTCTGGTCTCCCTCTGGTGTTTTAATTTGGTCATTAGGCAGGGCTATAACTGTCTGCATTGTGATATGCTTAGTGATCTGCTGCTGTCTTCGTTGCATGTAAATATCTTGACTGATTTACTTTGGGAGTTGATTTCTTTTAGTAGTCTATGGCCTTGTATTTGCGGGATGGTTGTACAGTAGGGACCAGGACACGAGGTGGAGCACTCAGTATGGTGATTTGTTTCAGGGCAGGTATGGACACTAGTTGGGGATGTTACAATGATGCTTGTGAATGTGGGCACCCAGAGTCCAGGGAGGATGTAGCTGTGCAAGTACACTGGTCTGGGGGGCATAACCCTGGTGTGCGCTGGTCTAAAGCACGGGGCCCTTTGTGTGCATGCGTAGAGCGGTGGCAGCAGGTTGGTGTTATGCCTTTGTGGATCGGGGGCAGATGTGACCTGGCTGCGCAGGTCAGCACTTTCTCAAAGCTAGGAAGTGAGGCTGAGGGCTGTGCATATGCAAGGTTCTAGAACTACTGTAAAGTGCAGTTCCTGGAGCTGAATGACGTGACTGGGTGCCCATGCACATGCACGGGCCCGGGAATTCTGTAAACAGATGCGCTGAGCTCAGGGAGGGCGGTGTGAGGCTGTGCGACACTATGGGCAGGGGGCGGGGGTAGCCTAGATATGGAGGTTAGTGCCCACAACCCTTATGTGCTGGCAACAGCCTGCAGGGAACAGGGAAGGGGAGGGAGTGCTTGGGAGGTGAGCAGGAGAGGTGGGTTGGGCTGTACTTGGGGTTGGGGTGGGGGATAGGTATGTGCACTGGGTACTGGTAGGGTGGGGGCACCTGAAGTGCAGGGAATGGGAGTGGTGATGGGGTTCATGTGTGTGGGGTGTGGGGTGAGTTGCTGGTAACGGGGCTGCGCTGGTGAGGGTAGCACACCTAAGGAACGTGGCCTGGCTTACTTCCTAGTCCTGTGCTCCAGTCCATGCAGTCCCACAGGCTCTGCAACTCCATGTCTCTGTGCGAAGCTCCAGCTTTCTGCCTCACAGTTCCTCGGCCTCTGCAACCAGGGCTGCTGCATGTGGTGCAGAAGGCTCTCCCAGTTCAGCCGTACTCCCGAACTGCTGTCTCAGTCACCTTCCTGTCCCTTCTCTAACTTTTCCATGGAGCAGGACTAATCTCAAACTACTCTAGTCAGTCATCTTCCTGGAAGTCCTCTTCCACTATAATTCTAAAGATATTAAACTGATATGGGAATAGTATGAACTTTATGCCAAAATGATCAATAACTTAGATGAAATGGACAAATCCTTAAAAGAAATTACTAAAGTTCACTTCAGAAGAAACTGTTAACTTAATAACCCTCATCTACAAAATAAATTTAACTTGTAATTAAAACCTTCAAATACAGAAAACTCCAGGCTCAGAAGCCTTCAGTGAAGTCTATTACAAATTTAAGGAAGAAATAATGAAAATTCTATAACATTTATAAAAAATTAAAGAGGAAGAAATACTTCCCAAGTAATTCTAGAGGCCAGCTTTACCCTGACAGCAATAGGGTAAAGAAGACAATTTTTTGGAAGAAGGAAGAAGACAATTACAGAACAATTCCCTCATGAACACAGATGTAAAATACCTCAATAAAATTTTAAAAAATTGAATCCAACAATAAATGAGAAGTACAAGACATCCTGACCAAGATGGATTTATCCCAGGAATACAAGGCTGGTTTAATATCTGAAAGCAATCAATGTAATTCACCATAAAACAGACTAAAACACACACTAACCATGTGATTTATTTTAATAGGGTAGAAAAAGCATTTGACAAAATACAGGATCCAGTCCTGATAACAAAACTCAACATGAGCTCTTCAAGGTTCATCCACATTGTAGCATGCTATCAGAACTTCCTTCCTTTTTATAGCTGATTAATATTCTACTGTATGCATATACCACATTTTGTTTATCCATTCATCTGTTGACAATTTTTTTGTGTTTTTCTACCTTTGTCTATTATGGAAATAAGTGGAAATTCTGGGTCACTTTCTCACAGTGGCTATGCCATTTTACAATACTATCAATCATGTATGAAGGTTCTACATCCTTGACAACTCCTGTGATTATCTGATTTTAAATAATAGTCATTCTAGTGGGTGTGAGGTCATATATCATTGTAGTTTTGATCTACATTTCCCTAACAGCTAATGATGTTGAGCATCTTTTCATGTGCTTCTTGGCCATTTCTACAATTTCCTTGGAGAAATGTCTATTCAAATCCTTTCTTCATTTATATTGGGACATTTGTCTTTTTATTGTTGAGTTTAGGAGTTCTTTACATATTCTGGATAGAAATCCTTTACCAGACATGTGAATTCTAAATATTTTCACCCATTTTGTGGGTTATCTTTTCACTCTCTTGATAGTGTCCCTGAAACACAAAAGTTTTAAATTTTTATGAAATGCAATTATTTATTTTTTCTTTCGTTGCTTGTACTTTCTGATTTCAAATCTAAGAAACTGTCAAATCTAAAGTTGTGGAGATTTACCTATATGTTTTCTTCTAAGAGTTTTATATATATTTAGGTCATTGATCCATATTGAGTTAATTTGCATATGGTATGAGGTGGGGGTCCAAGTTCATTCTTCTGCATGTGAATATCCTATTGTCCTATTACCATTTGTTGAAAAAACTGTTCTCTTTTCATATACACGTCCAGTGCCAGCATTCCTGTTTGGGGCTAGTCTTGCTAAGGACCTTGTTTGAGGCCAGTCCCAGGGGCTTCGGGTCCTAGGAAGCTGCTCTGAGGGAAGCAAGGCACTGCATCTATGGAGCTGGAACTGAAGCCTGAGCACCTGCTCCACAACAGAAATGGAGTGCATGACCCGGTGATGGGCCAAGGGCTTCTACAACCATGCTCGTTGGCATATGAGAACTCAGCAATAGTCTTAAAGACAGCATTCACATTCCAAGAGTGGTTTCCTGGTGTAAGGAGCAGAGCAGACTTTCTTCTGAAAGAATTGTGGTTGGTTGTTTTGACCTGTATTGTAGCACCCTGAAGGAGCCATTCAAAGAGGCTGCTGTTATTTCAGCTGATTTCACACTCGCCCAAGAGAGAGGTGACTGCTTGAGAGGCATTTTTCAAAAATATGTAAAAGCAAATGTATCAGCCACTGCCACCTGGGGCAAGGAGTAACAGTTGAGGCAAACAGACACGAAAAAAGTCTGGGAAGAAAGCTTAGGAATTCTAAAGAATAAGGGCTTTTAAAACTACAGTGAATCTAAAAGGTGATATGCATGCCCAGAATGGAGCATGTTGCCAACAAAAGACCTGGGAGGGCCCTCCAACCATCACATTTAACTGACCTTCCAGCTTTGCACAAGCAGCAAGTGAAGTCTAAGGCAGGGTTGTAACATTGCCTAGCTAAGTACTAAAGGAGTGTCATAACAGAAATGGTGCCCACTGGCAAAGACTGAGAGTTTTTACTGTTGTTGTTCTTGTTTTTATATTTCAGGTGTTTTAAGGAAATTGTCAAATCACTAGCTGACTGTTAAGCTAATCAGAGACTTCAGGGGCCATGCAAAACAAAGAATACAGACTTTACAATATTAATTCAGTAAAATCACTAGACAAACAACAGACACCACAACAGACAGCAACAGCAAACTGAGGAGTGGGAGGACTCTGATTTCAGAGTTCACACATTTGTAATATTCAGAAGATCCAGTTTTCAACAAAGAATTATAAAGCAGGAATACAATCTGGAAAAAAAGAAAACAGAAACTCGCCCTGAAAAACCCCAGGCATCAGAACATGGTATCTCTAATACTGAATACTCCACTATTGTAAATATGTTCAAAGACCTACAGGAAACAGTGGGAAATGCAATAAGAGAGTTCTCCAAAAGTTGAAATCACACAAACAGTAGAACTGGTGAAGGTAAACAAATCACTAACAGAAATAATTAATTCATCAAAAAGGATGAACACATTTGAGCCAACAACAAAAAATTAACAAACCTGAATTTTGATCCACTAAGATAATCTAATCTGAGAATGAAAAAAGAATGAAGAAAAGTAAAGAGAGTCTAAGAAATCTGTAGGACACAATCAAGCATACCAACTTACATGTAACTGGAATCTCAGAAGAAGAGACGGGGAGCAGGGTCGAAAGAATAAAGAAATTAAAGGTTGAAAATCTCCCAAATTTGATAAAAAGACATGAATCTACACAAGAAGCTCAACAATACTAAGTAGGATAAAGTCAGAGATCCACACAGAGACATAATCAAACTGTCAAAAGTCAAAGATAAAGAAATTCTGAAAGCAGTAAGGAGACATGCCTTGTTATGTACAAGGGAGCCTCAGTGAGATTAACAGCTGATTTCTGATCAGAAACTATGGAGGCCAGAAGGCAGTGGAGTGGCATATTCAAAAATTTTAAAACAACTGTCAACCAAGAATATTATATCCAGCAAGACTATCATTCAAGAATGAAGGAGAATTTAACATATTCCTAGATCCATAAAAACTGAGAGTATTTTTTTTTTACTAGTAAACTTGGCCTCCAAAAAATGCTAAAAGGAGTCCTTCAGCCTGAAGTAAAAGGACACCAGAGAGTAACCTGAGTCCAAAGAAATATAATACACTCATAAAGTTAGCTCTATATGTAAACATAAAAGTCAGTATAGAGGTTAAAAGGACTAGACTGCAGATATCCTCGACATTGCCTTCACCTGTGCATTCCTGGAAATGGCATACTCAATTATGATAGCAGCAAAAAGAATGTCTTTGAGGAGGAATTAGACGAGGAACATGTGATAATCACTTTAGTTCTAATAACAGAGGAACTTCAAGAGGAGAATCAAATGGAACCAAGTACTTCTACTGCAGAAGTTAAACCAAAGAAATCTAGGAAAAGGGATAAAGTTCCTCTGTCTCAAATGAATGAGCAAATCAAAGCTTGCTTAAAACCTAAAGTACCAGTGCTTCCCCTGCCAACCATTTTGCCTCGAATTAATAAGGTACACTGGGACACTTTGCAGAAGTGGTGCCAATGTTTAAATTTGAGTACCAATGGCCCCAAAATAGAGGTTTACCTTAGGCTCCAGCAACATGCTTACCCTGAGCAAAAACAGTATATTCCTGACACACCATGGAAGGTCAACTTGCAGTTACATTCAAAGAATTGCAAGACAATGACCAAGACAGGAACTAGTCAGAAAAAGGTGAGGGAAGAAATGACTAAAAGAATTGCACTGACAACTTCAGCACAGGAGGCAACGCTGGCAACATGGACAAGAATTGCTGCAAGGGCAGTGCAGTCTAAGACTGTGAATTCATGTACCATGCCTACTTCTGTTGAGAACTTTTTGCTGCAAACCTCTGGTGTCAGATGGTGTGTGGTCCATGGCAGAGTTCTCCCTGTAGACATGAAGGGTTGGGTTCACCTACAGTTCAATGTGGGACAGGCCTAGGTACATGACACTCCCAAGAGGTTGAGCTCTCTCTCTCTGTAACCAGTCTACACTTTCGCATCTGCAGATGCAGAAGACACATGTTGTGCCCTGAATGTGTGAGAAGGAACAACAAGTTAATGAAAAGATTAATTCTAATTGGGAAAGAAGTGATCTGCTTTGAACACACTAAAATATCTTTTTTCGGAAGGGCAATGTTTTAATAAACAACCAATGACTGAGAGTCCAAAGCTAAATTGACTTGCATCCTAATGACTGATGTGTTGTGTCCTAAGTATCCTCAATGCTGCCTGCTTTCTTAAGTGAAATGTGAATTTATGGATTCTGGTCTTTGGGTTTACCAAAAAGTGACTGCTACTGCTGTTTTTTACTAATTGGGTTTAGGAACAGGTTTTCCCATCTGTGCCAATTAAAATGTTTCTCCATGTACTGGTTCCATATAAATTCTGCTAGAAGAGAGTTTCATTACAGAAAAAGTATCCATAAATATTTTAACATTGGGTGTAGCTATACAGAATGTTTTTGCTATTTTAAATTTTTTTGTGTGTATATTCACAATATTCAAAAAATACTTAGGGATATAGCATGAAAATATTTCTCATTCTAACACTGACACAGTTAGCCTTGATCAATCACATTGTGTGTGTGCATTTGTACAATGAAATTTCTACACGTGGATTTGCTGTTGAATAAAATTCCTACAAGTAGAACTGCTGAGTTAAAAAAAAAAGTCAGTATAAATGTATTTCTGGTCAGTATTTCTTTTTTCCTACGTTATTTAAAAGACAGTTGTGGCTCCTGCTGCTCAACCCACACCCTCAAGGCCAGCAGCTTCTGGTAAGCCTGATTCCTGCCAGGTGGACTGCATACTGGGAGAGTTAGCAGAAATCTTCCCACCCAAGAACAGAGCAGGACACAACACAGTTCTAATCCAATCATGGGCTAGTGAAATTGGACCTCAGGGTCCTACAGCCTTGGTCCTTATTGGATAAGCACTCATGGCTCCCATGGTGCCATCGTTTCTACTTGCCTCAGAAGCAGAGGGAACGGAGGACTGAAAATAATGTGCATTTGTAAGCCTGTGGGGAATAAACTGACAAAGAGCACCATCTGCTGCACAGACTGGGAGAGAGCAGTCTTGGGAAGCAGCTTTCCTGACACTCTCCCCAGGACCCTTTATAACAGGTCTGCACTCCCTGCATGGCACGCTGGTCCTGTTTTGGCTGAGAAATTCTGACAAAACAAGTGCCAAAGAAGAGCTTTAACACAGACCCAATCAACAACAAAATCTTAGACAAAAGATGAAAACTAACTTTTAGAATCTCATCAAGATAATCAGATGCCCAGAGATCAGCAAAAAATTACAAGACAAACTAAGAAACAAGAAGATAAAGCCCAGCCAAAGGAACAAATTAAAAAGTCCGAGTAGATACAGAATTTGGATAACTAATAAAAGATGTTCAAACAAATCTCCTAAACCAAGGAGGTGAAGGAGAAAATGGCTAAAGAGATAACAGATATTAAGAAGCTTCTAGGTGGGCATTTGAAAGCATGCAAAGAAAAATAACATCTTATGGGAATACAGGCACAACAGATAAGATTTAAAATATGCTAGAGGCATACAACAGCACTTGGAACAGGCAAAAGAAAGGATCAGTGACCTAGGAGACAGGACATCTGAAATCAAACAGACTAAGAAACAGAGAAAAGAATGGAAAAATTTGAGCAGTTTCTCAGGGAACTGAATAACAAAATGAAACACACAAACATATGCACCATGGGTATCTCAGAAGGGGAAGAAAAGGGAAAAGGGGCAGAAAGATCATCTGAGAAGATAATGGCCAAAAATTTCCCAACTCCTATGACAGACATAAAGATACCTGTCCAAGAAGCACAATATACTCCAAAAAGAATAAATCCTAACAGACCCACTGTGAGACACACACTAATCAGAATGTAAACTGTCAAAGATAAAGAGAAAATTTTCAAAGCAGTAACAGAAAAGCGATTCTTCACTTACAATGAGAACCACAATAAGATTGAGCACCAAATTCTCATCCATGGAGACGAGAAGGCAGAGGTATGATATACTTAATGTACTGAAAGAGAAAAACTGCCAGCCAACAATTCTTTATCAGGCAAAGCTGTCCTTCAAAAATGAGGGGGGAGGGGGTTAAAGTAATCACAGATAAATAGAAGCTGAGAGAATTCATTAACAAGAACCCTGCCCTACAAGAAATACTAAAGGGAGTTCTGAGGGCTGGAAATACAAGACAGGAAAGAGAGGCTTGGAGAAGAGTATAGAAATGAAGACTGTCAGTAAGGGTAACTGGGGAAGGATTAGTGGATTAAAGTCTCCAATCAAAAGACACAGATTGGCAGAATGTATAACAAAATATGATCCATGTATATATTATCATCAAAAGACTCACCTTAGACCCAAGGATACAAAAAGGTTAAAAGGAAAGGCCGGAAAAAGATGTTCCATGCAAAAAAAGTAACCAAAAGAGCTGGGACAGTTATACTAATATTGCTCAAAATAGACTTTAAATACAAAAAATGTTAAAAGAGACAAGGAAAGGACATTATATATATTTTAAAAAGGGGCAAGAAGAAATAACAATCATAAATATTTATGCATTTAACTAGGGTGCATGCAAAATACATGAGGCAAACACTGGCAAAACTGAAAGGGAGAAATAGATATCTGCACAATAATAGTTACAGACTTCAATACACAACACTCATCACTAAATGGACCCTCTAGAAGGAGGATCGGTAAGGAAACAGAGAATTTGAATAAACTGATAAATGAACTAGATCTAAACACATTTATAAAACGCTACACCTGAAAATAGGAGGATATACATTCTTCTCAAGTGCCCATGGATCATTCTCCAGAATAAACCACATGTTAGGTCTCAAAAAAGTCTCAATAAATTTTGAAAGATTGAAATTATTCACAAAACTTTCTCTGATCATAACGGAATGAAGCTGGAAATCAACAATAGGCTGAGAACAGGACAATTCATAAATAAACAGAAGTTAAGCAAAATGCTCTTAAACAATCAGTAGGTTACAGAAGAAATTGCAAGAGAAATTAGTAAATTTATATAAAGACAAATGAATATAAAAATATAATATATCAAAATTTATGGGATGCAGTGCTGACAGGGAAATTTATAGGCCTAGTCACCTACATTAAAAAGGAAGAAAGGCCTAAAATTAAAGAATTAACTGCACACATTAAGGAAATAGAAAAAGAACAGCAAATGAATCCCAAAGAAAGCAGAATGAGAGAAATAACAAAAATTAGAACAGAAATCAATGAAATCAGGAATAAAAAAAACAGGATCAACAAAACCAAAAGTTGATTCTTCAAAAAGATCTACATAATTGACAAACACTTAGCTAGATTGACAAAGAAAAAAAAGAAAGATACAAATAAATAAACTCAGAATGAAGGCAGAGGGCATCACTACTAACCCTGCAAAAATAAAAAAGATAAGAGGCTATTTTGTACATCTGTACATCAACAAATTAGATAACTTAAATGAAATGGGAAACTTCCTAGAAACACATGAACAATTTACACTGCCTACAGAAGAAAAAGAAGACCTTAATAAGCCAATCACAAGTATTAGTCATCAAAAACCTCTCAGGAAAGAAAAGCACAGGACCAGATGGCTTCACAGATGAATTCTACCGATCATTAAAAAGAATTAATACCCATCATGCTCAAACTCTTCCAAAACATTAAAGAGAGGGACTGCTACCTAACTCATTCTATGAAACTAACATCACCCTAACACCAAAGCCAGATAAACATAACACAAGAAAATAACAGACCAAACTCTCTAATGAATAAAGATGCAAAAATCCTCAACAAAATACCTGCAAATCAAATCCAAGAGTGTATTAAAAGAAGCAGATATCATGATAAACTGGGTTTTATTTCCAGATATGTGAGGTGGCTCAACACAAGAAAATCAATTAATATAATATACCACACTTTGACAAATCAAAGGGAAATAATCACAAGATAATACCAATTGATGCAAAAAAACCATGTAACAAAATCCATCATCCTTTCCTAAAAAAAAAAAACAAAAAAAACCAAAACTTCAAAAGATAGGAATAGAAGGAATCTTCATCAACAAGATAAATGACTATATGAAAAACACACAGCTAACATCTTCCTCAATGGTGAAGGACTGAAAGCTCTCCCTTTAAAATCGGGAACAAGACAAGGATGCTTACTATCACTCTTATTCAACATCACACTAGAAGTCCTAACTAGGGCAATAAGGCAAGAAAAAGGAATAAGAGGAATCCAAAAAGGAAGGAAGAAGTAAAACTTCCACTATTTGCAGACAGCATGATCCTATATTTAGAATGTCTCCAAAAATCTACAACAGAGCTACTAGAGCCAATAAATGAGTTCATCAAAGTGGTGGGATACAAGACCAACATGCTGTAAAAATCAGAAGTGTTTCTATACACTAGCAATGAGCATTCTTAGAAGGAAATCAAGAAAAAAATTTCCATTTACAATAGCAACTAAAAGGATCATATATCTAGGAATAAATTTGACCAAGGAGGTAAGGGACCTGTATTCAGAAAGCTACAAAACATAGCTAAAAAATCTAA
This sequence comes from Myrmecophaga tridactyla, assembly GCA_004026745.1. NCBI lineage: Eukaryota > Metazoa > Chordata > Mammalia > Pilosa > Myrmecophagidae > Myrmecophaga > Myrmecophaga tridactyla. The sequence continues at coordinate 23,580 of PVIY010027366.1, read as the reverse complement.
AAAGACCTAAATAAAGGGAAGGACATTCCATGTTCATGGATTGGAAGATTAAGTATAGTAAAGAAGTCAATTCTGCCCAAACTGATTTACAGATTCAACACAATCCCAATCAAAATCCCAACTGCCTGCTCTGAAGAAATGGAAAAGGCAATTATCAAATTTACTTTGAAGGGAAAGGGGCCCCCAAAAGTCAAAAACATCCTGAGAAAGAAGGAAGTTGGAGCACTCACATTGCCTGACAGTAAAGTATATTACAAAGCTACAGTGGTTTAAAAAAAAAGCATGGCCCTGGCATAAAGACAGACATTGCTCAATGGAATTAAACTGAGAGCTTAGAAATAGATTCACACATATATGGTAAATTGATTTTTTACAAGGCAGCCAAGTCTACTCAACTGGGACAAAACATCTCTTCAACAAATGTTGCTGGAAGAACTAAAATATCTAAAAGAATGCAGTGAAAGAAAAAATAGGTAAGTGGGACCTCCTAAAAAGTGAACAATTTGATGCATCAAAGGTCTCTGTCCAAAAGATGAAAAGGCAGCCTACTGAATGAGAGAAAATATTTGGAAACCACATATCCAATAAGGGTTTACTATCCAGAACACATAAAAAAAATCTTCTAATTCAACAACAGAAAGTCAAACAACCCAATTAAAAGTTGGGCAAAAGACCTGAATAGGTATTTTTCCAAAGAGGAAATACAAATGGCTAAAAAGTACATGAAAAGATGCTCAACATCACTAGCTTTCATGCAAATGCAAAATCAAACTACAATGAAATATCATTTCCTGCCTATTAGAAAGGCCACTATTAAACAGAAAATTTCAAGTGTTGACAGGATGTGGAGAAGTAGGAGCATTCATTCAATGTTAGTAGTACTGTAAAATGGTATAGTTGTTATGGAAGACAGCTTGGTGATTCCTCAGGAAGCAAAATAGAGAACTGCAATATGATCTGGCAATTCTGTGACTAGGTATATATCCAGAAGAAACGAACGCAAGGACATGAACAGACATTTGTACACCAACAGTCATAGAAGCATTATTCACACTTGCCAAAAGATGGAAACAATCCAAGTGTCCTTCAAGCAATGAACAGAAAAACAAAATGTGGTAATAAGTACAATGAATTATTATTCAGCAGTAAGAAGGGATGAAGTCCTGAAGCATGACACATCATAGATGAAGCATGAAGACACTATGTTGAGTGAAATGTCAGACACAAAAGTACAAATATTGTATGATCTCATTAACAAGCTAATTATAAGTATACTTAAAGAGTTAAAATCTAGAATATGGGTTAACAGGAGATAAAATAAGGGTACAGGATGTGAAGAGGATGCTTAATGCATGAAGAATTTTAGCTAGGTTGAATTTAAGTGTTTGGAAATAGATAACACATTATGGTGAGTGTAACTAACGAAAGAGAAATTTACAGTTATATATGTCACTAGAAGGAAAACTAGAGGATGAAACCCTGTGGTGGACAGATGACTGTGATTAATAGTACAAATATAAAAATGTTCTTTCATGAACTAGAATAAAATGCACCTCACTAATATAAGGACTTTATAATAGAGTGTTATATGGGAAAAATGCACTTATTGCAAACTATGGACTATAGTTAACAGTAATATTGTAATATCCTTTCATCAAAAGTAACAAATGTATCACACCAATGCTAAGAGTCAATAATAGGAGAAAATGGGCATGGGATATTTGAGGGTTTTTTGTTTGTTTGTTCTAGTGATGAAAGTGTTCTACAATTGATTGTGGGGATGAATGCACAACTATGTGATGAAAATGTGCACCAATGATTATACTCTTTGGATGGATTGTATGGTATGTGAATACATCTCAATAAAACTTTAAAAAATCAACTGACCATAATATGAGAGTTTATTCTGGATTCTCAATTCTATTCCATTGCTCTGTCATGATAAAAAGAAAAATACCGTCTTGGTTAACAAGCTTAGAATATTCTGAAATTGGAAAGTGTGAGTCCTCCAACTTTTTCCTTCTTTTCAAAGATTGCTTTAGCTATCCTTGATCCCTTGCAATTCCGTATGAATTTTAGGATCAGTTTCAACAACAAAAAATGGCTAGGATCTTGACAGAGAATACATTGTATGTGTATATCAATTTGGAGAATATTACCATGTTAATAATAACTGCCTTTCAATCCATGAATATGAGATTTATTTTCATTTTTTAGGTTTTCCTTAATTTCTTTCAACAATGTTTTCTAGTTTTCAGTGCATGGAATTGTTCCCTTAATTTCATTTTCAGATTGTTCATTCCTAGTGTATAGGAATACAACTGACTTCTGTATATCATTATATACTGATCTTTACCCTGCAAGCTTGCTAACAGATCTTTATGGTAATCTATATTCAAAATCATATCATAGGCATATAAGGAATCATTCCACTTTTTCTTTTCTAATCTTTTACCTTTTATTTTGTCTTCTTGCCTATTTTCCCTAGCCAAGTAGATACTGTCTTGTTTCTGATTTTAGAGAGGGAGCTTTCAGTCTTTCACCATGAAGTATGATGTTAGCTGTAGGTTTTTTGTAGATGTCCTTTATTAAACTAAGTTCCATTCTACTCCTAGTTTGCTGATTGTTTTTATCATGAAGGCTATTGGATTTTTTTTCTATAGGTTTTTTTGCATGGGCAGGCACCAGGAATTGAACCCGGGTCTCCAGCATGACAGGCGAGAATTTTGCCACTGAGCCCAAAAGCAACTGGATTTTGTTAGATGTTTTTCTGTTTCCATTGAAATGTAGTTTTCCTCTTTTTTGATATCTTCATCCGGTTTTTGTCTCAGAGTAATACTGCCCTCATAGAATAAACTGTAAAGTGTTCCCTTTGCTGTACTTCTTGGGAAAAAAATTGGAACGGACTGGTATTAATCTCCTTTAAATGGTTTACAGAACCCACTGGTGAAGGCCACCTGGTTCTGAGTTTTTCTTTGTGGGGAGTTTGTAGATTACTAATTCAATCTCTATTCTATTCAGGTCTATTCAGATTTTCTATTTCTTCTTGAGTCAATTTTGACAGTTTGTATATTTCTAGCAATTTGTCCATCTCATATAGCTTCCCTAGATTATTCGTATACAATTATTCACAGTATTCCCTTATAATCCTTTATGTTTTCTGGAAGGGTGACAGTAAAGTCTCTTTCATTGCTTTCAATCATTTGCTGCTTTTTTTCTTGCTCAAACCAGTTAAAGGTTTGTTCATTTTATCAATTACAAATCCAAAATCTTGTTTTGGATTTAATTTGCCTTTCTTCTACTTCCTTAAGGTGTAAGGTTAGGTTATTCATTTGAGGCATTTTTTCCTTTTTAATACAGTCATTTATAATTATAAGTTTCCCTTTAAGTACTGATTTATATGATTCCCATGAATTTGGGTATATTGGGGTTTTTTTTGCCTTCACTCTTCTTACAGCATTTTATAATTTCCCATGTGACTTCTTATTTCAACTATTTGTTAGTTAGGACTCGGTTGTTTTATTTCCACATATAAGCTAATTTCCAAAATTTCCTTCAGTTATTAATTTCTATCTTAATTCCATTATAGTCAGAGAACATACTTGTATGGTTTTTCAGTTATTGTAAAAAATAACATATATACACAAAAGCAATAAATTTCAAAGCACACTGCAACAATTAGTTGAAGAATAGATTTCAGTGTTTTGTATGGGTTACAATTCCACAATCTTAGGTTTTTACTTGGAGCTGTTCCAAAACACCGGAGACTAAAACAAATATCAATTAATGATTCAACAATCATAGCCATTTGTTAAACCCTACATAACTCCACCAACTCCTTTGATCTTCTCCCAATCTTTAGGGTTATTTGGGCTATGCCTATACCAACTTTTTCATGTTGGAAGGGGCTGTCGATAATATGAGACAGGGGGATGGAACAGGTTGTTTTCTGGAGAAGATGGACCCTCTGAGTTTCAGGACTTATCTGGCCTAGGAACCTATCTGAATACTGTAGGTTTCTGGAAAGTTATCATAGTGTATGGATGCTTTGTGGAATCTCAGATAAAGTCCTAGGTGTTCTTTAGGATTGGCAGGAGTGGTTTTGGTTGGGGTTTGGCAAACTATGATAGGTAGCAATGTCTACCTACTGCTTGCATAAGAGTAGCATTTGGAGTAGTCTCTAGACTCTACTTGAACTCTCTTAGCCACCGATACCTTATTTGTTACACTTCTTTTCCCCCTTTTGATCAGGATAGCATCGTTGATCCCATGGTACTAGAGCCAGGCTCATCCCTGATAGTCATATCCCACATTGCCAGGGAGACTTTCACCCCTGGATGACATGTCCCAAGTAGGGTGGAGGGTAATGATTTCACTTGCAGAGTTGGCTTAGAGAGAGGCCACATCCAAGCAACAAAAGAGGTCCTCAAGAAGTAACTCTTAGGAAGCTTCTCTACTACATAAATAAGCTTCACAAGAGCAAGCCTTAAGATCAAGGTTTGGTCGACTGACTTGGGAGTCCCTAATGTTTGACATGGTATTCAGGGTTTCCTCAGCCGTAAAGTTTAATCGTTCCATATTTTTTCTCCCATCCCTCAAGGGACTTTGACAATACTTCTTGATGATCTACTTAACATACTCTGGGATGCATCCGGGCATTATATTAAGCTATAACAGATTACAGACCCTCATTCCCATTCTGGACTCCCTGTGTTTTTGGGTTGTTTAAATGATCTATACAGACAGGTTGAGTTAGATTATGTGCTACAGAAAATGTAGGTTCTGGACAAAATAATCCTTTCTTCCTTTGTTCTCATAGCATAGGGGAAGTTCTAAAATACAGACAATGTCTCCCTTACTCTAGGAAGAAAGGAATCCTGACCTAATCAGCTTCATTCTTACCTCTAATTGAAGCCTGTTTTCTTTTTCAATTTCTTTAACAGTTGTTCCATGTAGCAATGCTGACCTTCAGAACTGTAGAATTCCAATTCTGAGTCTTAGGTGTCACCAAGTACCAAAAGTTCCAGGGAAATACCACAGATTATACATATATAGCACAGCCTCTCAAAATCTAGAAATAACAATTATCACTCCAGACTAAATGTGACTGCTAAAAGAGCCTATAAACTAGGTCCCAATTTTCTTATAAGTATTCTCTAAATGAGACCATACAATATTTGCTTTTTATTTCTGGCTTGCTTTGCATAGCAAAACGTCCCACAGGTTCATTCACAGTGCTACATGCCTCACAACTTTGTTTCTTTCTGTAGAAGCTCAATATCTGATCATATATATATATACACCACCATTTGCCATTCTACTTCTCAGTCAGTGTATCCTTCAGCCAACTCCATTCACTGGGCATCATGTATAATGTCCAAAGTCAACAGTCCATCAATACTCTCAATTTTAGACAATTTCATTGCTCCCAAGAGAAAAATAACTGATAAACGCACCCTCACCAAACAGAAAATCCAAACCTTCCCTTAACTCTTGTCCTTCCCCACCATTATTTCCTCCTGGTATTGCTGTGGCACTGTCGATGTTTTCCTGTTAAACATAGCCCATAGCATGCAATAGTAATTTTCCCCCTATACCCTTTTATTATTGAGTCTTTGTACAAGATTCATACCTTTGAAGTACTTCGTGCAAGAACTTATTTATATTTGTAGGGTTAATCGGTTGAACATGTAAGTCTATACAACCCCTTTCAATCATGTTCTCCTCCAATATGGCAATATGACTTACAGACCCACAAATGAACTGCCGTCACATCTATACATTCCCTTACATTTAAGTCCAACCTCATTACCTGTTCACCCATCTCTAGCTTCCAAGTATTTCTAGGTTCCCTATATTCTATATTATAAGCCTCTGACTGTACCTTTACCATGGTCATAAAAGCAAAATTCAAAGTATCTATCCTTTTGTGTCTGACTTATTTCACTTAGCATTATGTCTTCAAGGTTCATTTACCTCATCAAGTGCTTCAGCACATCATTTCGTCTTACTGTTGCACAACATTCCATCATATGTGTATAACGCATTTTATTAATCTACTCGTCCGTTGCTGAGCACTTGGATTGTTTCCATCTTTGGGTGATTGTGAATAATACTGCTATGAACATCAGTGTGCAAATGTCTGTCTGTGTTACTACTCTCAGCTCTTCTGGGTATATACCGAGTAGCGGTATTGCCAGGTCATAGGGCAACTCAATATTCAGTTTTCTGAGGAACTGCCAGACTGTCTTCCATAGCAGTTGTACCAATACGCATTCACACCAGCAGTGCATAAGTGCTCCAATTTCTCCACAGCTTCTCCAATATTTGTGGTTTCCTGTTTGTTTAATAGCAGCCATTCTTGAATGCGTGATATGGTATCTCATTGTAGTCTTGAGCTGCACTTCCCTTATAGCTAATGAAAATTAGCATCTCTTCATGTGCTTTTTAGTCATCCATATTTACTTTTCAGAAAAATGCCTGTTCATATCTTTAGCCCAATTTATAAGTGAGTTGTTTGTTCTTTTGTTGTTGAGTTGTATGATTTCTTTATTTATACAGGATATCAAATCTTTATCCAATGCGTAATTTCCAAATATTTTCTCCCATTGAGTTGGCTGCCTCTTCACCTTTTTGAAAAGTCTCTGGAGGCACAAAAGCATTGTATTTTGAAGACTTCTCATTTATTGATTTTTTCTTTTGTTGCTTATGCTTTGGGTATAAAGTTTAGGATGCAACCTCCTGTTAGTAGGTCTTGAAGATGTTTCCCTACATATTCTTTTAGGTTCTTATATTTAGGTGTTTAATTCACTTTGAGTTAATTTTTGTATAGGGTGTAAAGTAAGGGTCCTCTTTCATTCTTTTGGCTATTGACATCCAGTTCTCTCATGCCCATTTATTGAGAAGACTGTTTTGTCCCAGTTCAGTGGATTTGGGGGCCTTGTCGAAGAACAGTTGAGCACACATTTGGTGGTCTATTTCTGGACTCTCAATTCAATTCCATTGGTCAATACTTCTATCTTCATGCTAGCACCATGCTGTTTTGACCACTGTGGATTCATAATAAACTTTGAAATAAAAGTATTAATCCTCCAACTTCATTCTTCCTTTTAAGGATATTTTTAGCTATTTGGGGTCTCTTTCCCTTCCAAGTGAATTTAGTAACTAGCTTTTCCAAGTCTTCAAAGTAGGCTGTTGGAAGTTTAACTGGTACTGCATTGAATCTGTAGATCAAGTTGGGTAGAACTGACATCTTAACTACATTTAACCTTCCTATCCAGGGAATATAGGATATTTAGATAGTCTTTGACTTCTTTTAGCAAAGTTTTGTAGTTTTCTGTTACAGGTCCTTAACATACCTGATTAAACTTATTCCTAGACACTTGATCCTTTTAGTTGCTATTTTCAATGTAATTTTTTCCTTAATCTATTCCTTAGTTAGGGCATTGCTTGTGTACAGAAACATTACTAATTTTTGCCCATTCATATTATATCTTGTCACACTGCTGAATTTATTTATTGGCTCAAGTAACTTTGTCATAGATTTATCAGGATTTTCCAAGAATAGTATCATGTTATTTGCAAACAATGAAAGGTTTACTTCTTCCTTTCCAATTTGGATGTCTTTTATTTATTTTTCCTGCCTGACTGTGCTAGCTAGAACTTCTAGTATAATGTGGAATAGTTGTGACAGAGGACATCTCATTCCTGATCCTAGGGGGAAGGCTTTTAGTCTCTCACCATTGAGTATGATGCTTCTTATGGGCTTTTCGTATATGCCTTTTATCATATTGAGGAAGTTACCTTTGATTTCTACATTTTTGGAGTGTTTTTATCAGAAAAAGGATTTTGCATTTTGTCAAATGCTTTTTCAGCATCAATCAAGATGATCATGTGATTTTTTTTCCCTTTCAATTTGTTAATGTGCTGCATTATATTAACTGATTTTCTCATGTTGACCCACCCTTGCATTCCTGGTACAAACTCCACATGGTTGTGCTGTATAATTCTTTTAATGTGTATTTGGATTCAGTTTGCTAGTATTTTGTTGAAAAGTTTTGCATCTATACTCATTAGGGATATTGGCCTGTAGTTTTCCTTTCTTATAGTGTCTTTATCCAGTTTTGGTATCGGGTAAAGATGGTATCAGCTTCATAAGTTAGGTGGCGATCCTTTTTTGTTTTTCTTTTTTCTTTTGGGTGGCAATCCTTTTCCTTCAATTTTTTGGAAAAGTTTCAGCAGAATCAGTATCAGTCATTTTGGAATGTTTGATAAAATTCCCATGTGAAGCAAAATTCCCATGTGAAGCCATCCGGCCGTGGATTTTACTTTGTAGGAAGATTTTTGATGACTGATGGAATCTCTTTACTTGTTATTGGTTTGCTGAGATTTTCTATCTCTTCTTGAGACAGTGTAGTCTGTGTGTTTCTAGGAATTTGTCCTTTTCATCTAAGTTGCCTAGTTTATTGGCATATACTTGTTCATAGTATCCTCTTATGATTTTTTTTTTCTTCAGGGGCCATGGTAACAACTTCCTCTCATTTCTGATTTTGTTTATTTGCATCCTCTCTTTTTATCTTTGTCAGCCTTGCTAGAGGCCCACTGATTTTACTGATTTTCTCAAAGAACCAACTTTTGGTTTTATTGATTCTTTCTATTGTTCTTTTGTTCTCTAGTTCATTTAATTCTCTTTTAATCTTTGTTACTTCTCTTCTTCTGTTTGCTTTGGGTTTAGTTTGCTGTTCTTTCTCTAGTTACTCCAGGTGAGCAGTTAAGTCCTCAATTTTTGGTTTCTTGTTTTTAATCTATGCATTTAGGGCAACAAATTTCCCTATCAGCACTGCCTTTGCGACATTTCTGATATGTCGTTGTTTTAGTCTGCCAAAGCTGCCACAATGCAACATACCAGAGATGGATCAGCTTTTAATAAGGGGATTCATTTTAACTTATTTATAATAAGTTAAAAATTTATAGGAAAGGCAGCTAATTTTCATTTGAGGTTCTCTGTTACATGGGAAGGCACATGGGGGAATCTGTTGACCTTCTCTGTTGGGCTGTGGGTTCCAACAGCTTTCCCTGGGGCCATTCCTTTCCTCCAAATGTATGGGCTGAGTTGCAAGTATTGAGGTGAGGTGTGCTGAGCTGTTAAACTCTCTTCTTACCTCTCTCTTTTAAGCCTCTAGCTAATTAAATTAAACCTCACTCTGTAGAAGGCATGCCCCTTAGTTCATTCATCAAATTGTTTAAATTTTCTATTTCTTTGTTGATTCTCTGTCTGGTTGTTTTATCTTTAGAGGAGAGTGGTGTACTGAAGTCTCCTAACATTATTGTTGAAATGTCTATTACTTCCTTCAGTTTTGCCAATGTATGCCTCATGTACTCTCCAGCTCGACTGGGAACATAAATGACCACAAATGTAATTGGACATAGATGAATTTCACATACTAACGATTCAAAGCAACAAGAACAGAAGAAGGGGCATCATCACCTGGGCAAGTTGACACCTGAACTTAACTACCAGTCATATTCTCATTTTCATTCATCTCCAGATAGTTTCTGAATTCTCTGGCAATTTCTTCTTTGACCCACTGGCTCTTTTAAGAGGTATTTAATCTCCATATATTTGCGAAAGTTCTGGTTCTTCATTCCATTGTGATCAGAGAAAATGCTTTGAATAATTTCAATCTTCTTAAATTTATAAAGACCTGTTGTGTGTACCCGCATATGATCTATCCTGGAGAATGTTCCATGAGCACTAGACAAGAATTTATATCCTGGTGTTTTAGGGTTTAATGACCTATATATGTCTATTAGGTCTAGTTCACTCATCAGATTGTTTAAGTTCTCTATTTTCTTGTTGATCCTCTGTCTGGTTGTTTCATCTTTAGAGAGTGGTATACTGAAGTGTTTTAATATTATTGTTGAAACATCTATCACTCCCTTCAGTTCTGCCAATGTATGCCTCATGTACTTTCGAGCTCCTTGATAGGGGGCATAAACATTTATGATTGTTATTTCTTCTTGGTGAATTGTCCCTTTTATTTAATATGTAATGTCCTTTACCTCTTATGATGTCTTTACATTTAAAATCTGATTTGTCTAATATTAGTATAGCTACTCCTGCTTTTTTTGATTACAGCTTGCATGGAACATATTTTTCCACCCTTTCACTTTTAATCTATATTTATCCTTGGATCTAAGATGAGTCTCTTGTAAGCAGCATATACCCAGATCATATTTCTCAATCCATTCTGCCAATCTTATCTTTTAATTGGTGAGTTTAGTTCACTAATATTCAAAGTTATTACTGTAAAGGTATTTCTTGAATCTACCATTATCCTTTGGATTTTATTTGTCAGATCTATGTATTCTTTTCCCTCTTTCTCTTTTTATCCTTTAAGTTATCCTGACCGGTACTCTTCAATTTGGTGCCCTCCTCCTGGCCCCCCTCCTCTCCTGTCTTTTTATTTCAGTCAACAGAACTCCCTTCAGTATTTCCTCTAGAGCCAGTCTCTCGTTGACAAATTCTCTCAGTATTTGTTTGCCTGGAAATTTTAATCTCTCCCTCACTCTTGAAGAACAGTTTGGCTGGATACAGAATTCTTGGCTGGAACTTTCCCTTTCAGGATCTTAAATATATCATACCACTGCCTTCTCGCTTCCATACTGCCTGTTGAGTAGTCCAAACTCAGTTTTATGTGGTTCCCCTTGGGTGTAGTAGATTGTTTTTCTTTTGCCGCTTTCAGGATTTTCTGTTTCTCTTCAACAGTTGACAATCTGATTAATATGTGTCTTAGAGTAGGCCTATTAGGATTTATTCTATTTAGGGTTTGTTGGGCTTCTTCGATTTACATATTTATGTCTTTTATAAGGGTTGGGAAGTTTTCCCCCATTATCTCCTCAGCTAATCTTCCTAGCACTTTACTCTTCTCTTCTCCTTCTGGGATATCAATGCTTCTTAAATTTGTGCAATGTTTTGTCCATCATTTCCCTGAAATCCAATTAAAAATTTTTCATCTTTTTTTGCCATCTGCTCTTTTACGTGTCTTGAAATCAATGGCTCTATCCTCTCGTCTGCTTATCTTCCTTCTGCCTTTTTAAATCTGTTGTGTGTCTCTACTAGTACATTTTTAATTTGGTCTACAGCATCTTTAATCTCTCTGCTATGTTTCTATTTATTCTTTCAAATTCTTCTTTATGCTTCTACTGTCTTTTTGATCTTATGTGATTAGCCAACCCACTGATTATTTAGTAGATTTATATGAACATCTTTGATTAGTTATTCCAAAGTCAGTGTCTCCTGCAATGTTTTAATTTGGTCAATAGTCTGGGCAGTATCTGTCTGCATCTTCATATGCTTTGTGATTTTCTGTTGCCTTTTAGGCATGTAATTATCATGATAGGGTTAATTTAGAAGTTGATTTCCTTCAGTAGTGTAAAGTTCTGTATTTGCACGATGGGTGTAGGGCAGGACATGGGGGCTGGGGCACAGCAGTGTGGTGATGGGTTGCAAGGCAGGGATAGGAGTGGGTTGAGGGTGCTACACTGGTGTCCAGGAGCATGAGGTGCAGCACATAGGCTTTGGGGGGCATGGTGCTGGGGCTGTTAGGGTGAGGTGAACTCAGACAAGCCTTGGAGCACAGAAGCAGGGCGCAGTGTGGGGCCACAGGGGTAGGGCAGCAGGAGGTAGATCAGGAGATTGTGTGTGTGTGCAGTGGTGGGTGCAAGGGCATGTTGCAGATGGGTATATGGAGCACAGGGGTCATGGGTATCAGGGTGCAGGGTTCAGGACATAGACATTGGGGTGCAAGGGGGCAGGGCAGACGTGCACGTTTACACCAGGGGAGGGGGGTTCAGGGAACTGGGATGTGGATGTGTGTGTGTGCACAGGGGTGAGTCGCAGGTCATGGGGGTGGGGTCCTGGATGCAGCTGCAC
>PVIY010027366.1:0-11545 GCA_004026745.1 Myrmecophaga tridactyla | reverse complement strand
GGTGAAGAGGCAGGGCTGGAATGTATGCCTGGGTGTGCTCGAGGCAGATGTGGCACTGTTGTGTGAGTGAGCACTACCAGGGGGTGGGAGTAAGGAGGTGGGCAAGAGTGTGCATGTGTGTGGGCAAGGTGGGTATTGTCAGGGTGGGAATGTGCACATGGAGGTAGAGGTGGGGCAGGGATGTGCAGGTCCAGTGAGTGTCAGGACTGGAGTGCCTGGAGCTCTGGGGGTGGGGCTTGGGTGCATGGTGCCAAGGGGGCAGCAAGTAACAGGCTGTGGGTGGCAGGTGTGTTCAGGTGTCTGGAGCATGTGGGGTTGTGGGTTGTGGCAGGGAGATTCAGCGTGCATGGGTGTGGTACATTCAATATGGTTTGGCTTACTTCCTGGTCCCTGTCTCCCTGTCCATGCACTCCTGAGGGTTCCAGGTCTCTGTGCGGAAAAAGGCTGTTTGCACTAGCTGGATGGTCTTCAGTTCTCTGCATCTCCATTTCTCAGCTTTTGCAACCAGACACTCCCTATATGGTGACTTACACCCTGGAATCACTGTCCCACCACTTTTCTGTCACTTTTCTAGCTGTTCCTTAGAACAGGGATGAACTTGACCCATCCTTTTCTGCCATCTTCCTGGAAGCCCCCATTTGTATGGTTTTAAATTTACTGAAACTTGTTTTATGGCAAAATATATGGTCATTTAGAGAATGTTCCACGTGCATTTGAGAAGACTGTGTATTCTACTGCTGTTGGGTGGAGTGCTCTCTATATATCTGTTAGCTCCAGGTATTTTAGAGTGTTTAAATCTTCTATTTCCTTGGTTGGTCTTCACTTTGTTCTTTCCATTATTAAAAGTAGGGTATTTATACCTACAATCATTACTGCATTGCCTATTTTTTCCTTCAATTCCTTTCTCCAAATATGTTGGGGCTCTGTTATTCAGTACATACAAGAGTTATGTCTTCACAGTAGATCAATTCTTTATCATTATAAATATCCTTCCTTGTCTCTAGTAACAACGCTTTTCTAAAAACCTATTTTGTTTGATATTAGTATTATAATTTCAACTCTCTTTTAGTTACTAGGTACATGGTGTTTTAGATTCCCATCTGCTAAAACAAATAATATACAATGGTTTGGCTCAAAAAATGGGAAATTTTTGGATCACAATTTTGACATGTGAAAACAGGCAATGCTTTCCCCCTGAAGACCATGGCATTCCAGGGCTGGGTGCCAGCACTCCATGGTCCCTGCTTTTCTGTCACCTGACAATGTACATGACAGCATCTTCTTCTTTCTCTTATAGGTTCCTTTGATTTCCAGCTTCTAGCTGCTGTTTGTGTTATCCCTCTGTCTGACTTGGAGTTTGCTGCTCTTGTGAGGTATAGAGACTAGTGTTTTTCATCAAATTTGCAAAGTTTTTGGCTACTATTTTTTCAAATATTCTTTCTGCCTCTTTCTCTACTACTTCTAAGATTCCCTTATGTGTATATGTTGATATGCTTGATGGTATCCCCACAGGTATTGGAAGTGGTTTATTTTTCTTAATTTTCCTTTCTGCTCCTCAGACTAGATGATCTCAACTGATCTATCTTTAAGTTTTTTGATCCTTTCTTCTGTCAGCTCAAATTTGGTGTTGAAGCCCTACATTGACTTTTTCAATTTCAAATGGGACCATATGAGAACCTTTCACATAAACTTAAAATTTTCAAAGATGAACACAGAAACACATAAGCAACAATTAAATACAAAAAAAGGGTCATGAAAAACAGGGAATTAGGTATTTGTACACTAATGGTCATAGCAGCATTATTCACAATAGCCAAAAGGTGGGAGCAGCCCAAGTGTCCATCAACAGATAGGTGAATGGATAAACAAAACATGATACACATACACACACACACACACATATATATGCACACAATGGAATATTATTTGGCCATGAAAAGGAATGGAGTTTTGATATATGCGACATGGACAAAACTAGAAAACATTAAACTACGTTAAAAAGTCAGACACAAAAGAACAAATATTGTACAATTCCAGTTTTATGAAATATCTAGAAAAGGCAAATTCAAAAACTAAAGGTAATTTCGGGAGAAGATTATGGAAGACGGCAGAGTAGGAAGTTCTAGAATTTAGTCCTTCCATCAAAACAACTATTAAGCAGGAAGGAACTGTGTGAAACAACCACTTGAAACTCTGAGGTCAGGAGAACACTGCATAGCCATCTCTGGAAGGGCAGGAAGAGGCTGGTAAATTATAGTAAAAACCAGTAAATTGCTCTCTTTGCACAGTGGGTACTGGTGTCCATGCCCCAATCACATGGCAGGCCACCATGTAGTCCAGCTGCTAGTTGGCTTACTGGTGACAGAAAGGGATATAAAAATCCTCTTCCCCAAGACCAGGGGATGGTACAGCCAATTGCTGATTATGGATCTTGATTAGGACTTGGAGGCTCAGCTCATAGGGTGGCCATTATCCCACCCCACCCTGAAAAATGGAGGTCGTGGCAACGGAGACTTGAAGATGTTATACTTTCTCAGGGCTGTGGGGAACAATCAGTTGAAGAGCTGTATTTGTTGGATTGATCAAGAAAGCTCAGCTTTGTGGAGGCATGGAAGAAATTCCTGGAGCCCTTCCTGATCCCTCCCTAGGGCACTTCAGACCTGATCTGTGCCCTCTTTGTGGGTCTCTGGCCCTATTTTGGAGGGGCTGCCTTGGAAAACTTCTTTCTGGAGTCCCTTCCTCCCAGAATTTGTCCTCCAAGTGAAAGCAGCTTGAAACAACTAAAGAAGTGTAAGAAGCTACAGAGGCAGATAGTCTGGGGCAAAGACTTGACTGCTATAAACACGAGAAGTTCTGTCTCTTGAGAAATAGGGCATTCAAACTCCTACAAATGAGGGAACTCCAGAACAACTAACAACTATAAGCCCAGGACAAGACAGACTCAGAAAAGACAGGGAGGACCCTGCACACTACATTCACTGTGGACAGATCTTCCTGATAGGAGGGATGAAACTCATGAAAATCTGTGTTATCACCAGCTGGTTACAAAATCAAGAAACAGACATCTCAGGAAATAAATACCAAAGTCAACATTTTAAAATATTAAAATGTACAGTGTAAAAGAGTACAACAGAAAGAAACAAGAAATGATGGCCCATCCAAAGGAAGATGATTAAAATCTAGAAAAAAAACAATGAAGAGAACATGTGGACATACCAAACAAGGACTTTAAAACTTGAGGACATGTTGAATGAAATAAGCCAGACAAAAAAGGATAAATATTGTATGATCTCACTGATATGAAATAATTAGAGTAAGCAAACTCATAGAATCAGATTCTAGAATGAAGGTTACCAGCAAATGGTATCGGCATAGACAATGGGAATTTCAGGCTTAAAATGTACCAGGTTCCTCTTTGGAATGATGGAAATGCTTTGGATGGTGGTGATGGTAGTGCAACATTGTGTATGTGTAATTAATAATGCTGAAATATATAACTGAATTTGGTTATAGGGGAAATGTTAGGTTCTACATATGATAACCAAATAAAGACTTTTTTAAAAAAATACATGGAACCACAATACACAGTGAACCCTAAGTTAAACCATGGACTACAGTTAATAGTACAATTATAAAAACGTGCTTTCATCAGTTATAACAAATGTTCCATACCAATGCATGTTGTTAATAACAGGGTGATATATGGGAATCCTCTATTTTAAGCATGATTTATTTTTTAAACTGACAATTTCTCTAATAAAGAAAAAAGTTGATTACAAGTTATTAGGAGTCTAGGGAGAGTTTAGTTTGTGGACATCTAGAAAAGAAAGGAGAAGTCACCAGGAGTTTTGCTTGAGATTTACAAGCGTTAAGTCATGGCAAACTAGCCTCTTCTCTATTTTGACAGGGCAAAAAAAATTATGCCATAAACAACCACAGCTTAGTTTCAGCAAAATATTTCACATGACTTTTTAGGATTTTATGAATAGATCTTAAAGCATTATGGATTAGTTCAGTGTTTTCCAAAATTTCAGAGTATAAGTTGAAACCACGCATTCTTTACTTAAATGTTTTATATGTTAACTTACTTTTAACTCACAGAGGCTTATGGGATAGGCCAGGAACAAGCAGACTTGACTTTCAAAGGTCAAGAATATAGTACTCTCTCCAAAAGAATCTCTTTTGTTGCTCAGATGTGGCCTCTCTCTCTAAGCCAACTCAGCAGATGAACTCACTGCCCTTCCTAAGTGGGACGTGACTCCCAGGGGTTTGAATCTCCCTGGCAAAGTGGGAAAGGACTCCCAGGATGAGCCAAGATCCAACATCAAGGGATTGAGAAAGTCTTTTTGATCAAAAGGGGGAAGAGAGAAATGAGACAATATAAGGTTTCAGTGGCTGAGAGATTTCAAACAGAGTAGAGAGGTTATCCTGGAGGTTATTCTTATGCATTATATAGATATCTCTTTTTAGTTTATGGTGTATTGGAATAGCTGGAGGGAAGTACCTGAAACTGTTACCTGTTCCAACAGCCTTGATGCTTGACGACAACTGTATAACTATACAGTTTTTACTATGTGACCATGTGCATGTGAAAACCTTGTATCTAATGCTCCTTTTATCCAGGGTATGGACAGATGAGTCAAAAAATAAGGATAAAAAATAATAAATAATAGGGGAGAATAAAGGGTAAAAAATTAGGTAGATTGAAACACTAGTGGTCAATGAAAGGGAGAGGTAAAGGGCATGGAATGTATGAGTTTTTTCTTTTTATTTCTTTTTCTGGAGTGATGCAAATGTTCTAAAAATGATCACGGTGATGAATGCACAACTATGTGATGATACTGCAAGCCGCTGATTGCATACCATGTATGGACTTCACGTGTGTGTGAAGATTTCTAAATAAAAGCATTTTAAAAGTGAAAAAAAAAAAGAATATAGTACCCAGAGATAGCGTGAACCTGCCAAATGAAAGATTTTAGCAACATTTAAGAACCTGTCTGGCAGTTGTATTTCTTATGGTATGGACATTTTTTGCAAAGTTAAAATGGGGCTCCCAAGACCATAAAGCAGTTCCAGGAATGCTTAGTTGAGGGTAATCCTGGGCATGCATACATAATCAGAAAGTGAGCTCAATACTGTTATGCTAATTTCAATTTTCCCCTTTAAACAAGGGAAGACTGAGGCAATTTGATAATACTTCAAAAGTTTTACACAATACCCTTGGAAATATGATGAAAAAAGTGTAAGTATACTAATAAACTTAGAAGGATTCACAGCTAGCTTAATAAGCACACTCAAGAAAGTTAAGTGTATTTTTTTTCATCTCTAGCTTAGTGAATGGGATTTGCCAGATGATAGGTACTAGAAAAATGATTTGTTGAAAGGAAATATCAAATTGGAAGAACTTCTGTAGTTCAATGTCTTATGAGTCTTTTCTTAATCTAGTCCTAATCAATTTTTCAATCAGTGCCTAAAGAAACAAAGAAAAATAGCATGCTTATATAATCTGTAGACGGCCCAAAGTTGAGAGAACAAAAAACAAGCACAACATGAAAATTCAAAATTATTTTAACAGATTGAAAGATAGGCCAAAATGAACAGGATGAATTTTAACAGAGATTAAAATCCACGCTTAAGTTCAAAAAGATCAACTGAAGTGTAAGTAGTAAGCTTTGATTTAAGATTACTCACATTTTGCATTATTAATCAATCCAAATATGAAGTATTATAGGTGTTCAATGCTGAGTGCCACATTTGAAAAACAGTAACAAACTAGAGTATGTCCAGAAGAAGCTTCCAGGCCAGTGAGGGTATTTTGAAGTCATAAACAGAAAGGCTAAGGGAAGATATTTTATATATAGTAAATCAGACTAAACGGGATGGAAAGGACATCGAGTTACAGACTTCAAAATTCTGAAGTACTGTTAGGGAGAGAGGGATAGGTCACAGAACTAAACAAGTGGGTAATACACAGAAGAAGACTTTTTAGCTTAATATGTAAGAAAGAAGTTTTTAAACAAGCATATCCAACAACAACATACGCCACCTTTTAAAAAATGAGGTTTCCATTTTTAAGCATACATTTTCAACCTATCACAACTATTGAGGATGGTATTCCTTATCTGGGAAGGGAGGCTTGAGTAGATGATCACTGAGGCCCTTACATTTTCTGTGACAACCATGAACCTGGACCTTGAGTGCAAACATTTTGACACAACTGAAAGCACTTTAATGCCTGTAAACATACATTACAGAGAAACTATTATTCACTTCCAGAATTTTTTTTACAATAAATGTTTTCCAAGCAAAGAGATCCTCTGAGATTTCTATTTGAAAGTATTTTTCTGCTTAGTCACAATTTGGTAGCTTACCTTATAAACTATGGGGAGAAAGATCACTTTGAACTTCTAAAGTCTCTCATTATTTGCTTTAAAATATTAGAAAAAAGTAATTCATTTTCAAGAGTTCTTCAATTTTTAGAAAATAATGATTTAAAAAGTTGAAATAATTGAGATCCAGAACTCACCAGAAGAAATCTTACTAGCACCTTTATGGTCAACAGAAAATGGAGATGTGACTCCGTTGGCTGACCCCAATTCATACATGGAAATTTGATATGGGGGCCTCAGCTTGATTTCCATCTGCATGTCAGACAGATTTATCTTTGTTGAAAGAGACCTCGGATTATTATATCGCTGCTTGGTCCTCTGAATGAAGTTATCTATGTAAAATAAAAAAAATTAATTTCCTTGCTATCATTTGTTAATTAAGTCTTTGAGAGTGTGATGTTTATAGACAGTAAATTTTGCAAGTAAAAAGTTTAATTTGCTATTCAAAACTGTTCAATTTGTCACGGAATAGTCTAACACTATTTATGCTTAATGGCTAATACATATCATGGAGTCATCAGTTTTACACTTGAGAATTATGCTTTAGAAATAATTGTAAATAAATTAAGGGTTTACCAGTACCTGAGTATTATATCCACTTCAAGGAACCATAGAAACAAACAATAGGCTTCTTAAACTTTAAACCAATCCTAATATTTTATAGAGCTCCTTATTCCAGTTGTAATTACATAAGAACATACACTGTGCTCTTTTTTTATAAATCTGTTTTATTTATTGCTTACCAACCGAATGTACATGTCAAGGAATATAACTAAACCAATAAAAGACATTTCCTAAATATCTAAGTGGAATTTTATTTTTACTATTTGTAACATATTTGTTTTTTTGTTTTAAATTCTACATTATGAGTCAAGTAAACTACTGCCAACAGGCAAAATTCAATTTGCTTCCTGTTTTTGTAAATAAAGTTTTATTGGAATAAAACCATGCTCATTTATTTATGTATTGCCTTTGGCTGCTTTTGAGTTACAATGGCAGGAATGAGTTGCTGCAACAGAGACCATATGGCCTTAAAGCCTAAAATATATACTATCTGGTCCTTTACAGAAAACGCTTGCCAACCCGTTCTACATTAAGCTAACTATATAAGATTATCACATAAACACAAATCTCTGCACGTCTGGCTCATAAATTTCTTATTGAGAAATTGCTTTTCAGGATTAACTCTTTGGGCCAATAATCACAATCCCCTTCTTGGCTCAAACGCAATTTTTTCTTTACTAGGTAAAAAGTTGATATAATTTATAGATCATTTGCCAAATTATTTTATCAAAAGTAAGACAGCAGCAGAATTTTCTGAGTACTCCCCTGCTCCTCACCCCCCTCTCCAATTATTTAATGAAAAATTGCTTATGACTGAATGGAGACAGAATAATGATAAGGAAAAAAAAAATCAGGTCCTTACCAAATTCAATGAAACAGTAAGGTCTGACAGCAGTATTTGTCTTCATCACATTATAAGTAGTAATGAACTCTTTCTGAAGCTCATCCAGGAAAGAGAACGCCAAAACATTGGGGTAACTTTCAGTGCACAACATCATGTAGCTCACTCCCAGAGAGCTAATAAAACTATGGTATAAAAAAACATCGGTTTTAAAATTTCAAATGAAATTAAGTTAATTTGTTGTTTCAACAAGACTGGTTCTATTTATCATAAATTCCTATAATAGTAATGAAAATCTTAATATGTATTCCAGCAAAAATTTTAAAGATATAATACTAAGTTATATATATTTCAAATTGTGGTTGAAAAAAAAGTAGAAAAAAATTGAATGTACCTACAGAAGAATATACAATGGTTCTAGCACTTAAGTTATTTATCACTTGATATAGGGAGTAGGATAAAGAACATACAAATACAGAAGGGTTACAGATAGGATTCAAGTTTAACCCTTTAATCCCAGTGGAACTTAATCCTGTTTTAGTCAAGAATGTTTTAGAGAATCTAATGAAAGCTATGGACACTCTCAGAAAGTTGTCCAAAAACACAAAACTTTCTAAGTAACTTCAGGGTAGTTATTGACCTGTTGAAGTCATCCACTGACCCTAAAGTTAAATCCTCTAGTTCATACAGTAATGATAACTCATTGAAAAAGAGGAATTTTAATCCATAACATAACAAATAAATTAGCATGAAATAAAAGCGTGAAGGAGGGATTCTTGCTTACGGCAGAATGCTGAGTGCAGACTGGGAAATGTGGTGTGCTAACTGGGAAATGTGGAAAAATCGGCAGTTTGCAACCATTAATACTGAAGACTGAATCCAGCAAGGACAAGCAATGGATGCTAACTCTAGGGTGAAATTTCGATGAGGAGCAGGATATCTGTATGGTTTTAAATGTCTTCCTATAGTCTGCTTATTGGTTGTAAGAGAAACATATTACTAATATAATACAAATTATATTAGCACTATGTACTAATATGACTATGTACTCCAACATAACTAATGGGGGCAGGTGGACACTGTGTGCCTCCAAATGTGATATCCTGAGAAAGATATATTACTTATGTAGTATTCTGGCCAAGAATGCATAACTTTAATCTAAACGTGAAGAAACATCAGAATGAGAAACATTCTATTTTTTTTTTTTTAAAAAGGGGGTGGGGTGGAGTATATTATTTTAAAATCAGTGTGGTAAAAAGAGAAAGACTGGAAAGTTTCAGATCAAAGGAGGCTAAGAGGCATGACAACTAAATTCAATACCTAACTCTAGACTGGATCCTGCACCAAAGGGGAAAAAAAGGTGCTATTAAGGACATTTCTGGGTCAACTGATAAAAATGGAAAACAGATGGTAAAGTATGATATTAATATTAAATTTACTAATGCTGATAACTACATTGGAGTTAAATACGAGAATAATGCTAATCTTAGAAAACACACCGTGAAGTAGTCAGGAATAAAGGGGCATGGTATGTCTAATTTACTCTCAAACGGTTCCTTAAAAAATAACAGATAAAATGGCAAATGGGGTGAAATGAGAAACGAAAAGTGAATCTGGAAACAGGTATTGCTATTACTTTTCTTATTCATGTAGCTATTCGGCAAGTTTGAAATAATTTCTAAATAACAAGTAAAAAATTAAAACCAAATTTACTTCTACTTTAAGGCACTAAAACATTTAAACTAACCATATTCTAATTAAAAAAAAACTTTTTAGAATACAATACATAACCCCTATAATAAGCAGAGCAAGGGACATAAAATAACCTTTTTTAAAGTGTCACATAAACATCCTTTTATGTTAACATAACTGGTTGGGATCGGGGTGGCAAACATAGAATATAGACTGAACCTCCCCACTCCTGTGTCAGATGCTGCTACTCTTCCACAGCAATATTTCCTGCCAATCACTGATCCATATTGGGGTCCTTTTTTTTTCTAATAATGTAGAAGCAGAATTTATTATTTTTAATTTAAATGTTAGAATAAATGATACATTTACATAATTGACATTCAAAAGAATGAAAAGGTGTACTATAAAGTGTCTTATCCCCACCGTGCCCACAGATATCCAATTCTCTTTCTCTCAGACCCTGTTATTATTAATTTATTATGAACTCTTCCAGAGAAAGTTTATGTATATACAAGTAAATATGTACATAATGGAATCCTTCTTAAGAGACCATCACAGGCAGTCATATTATTTGGAGTTAGTATCAATTAACCATCTATTACTAATGGTGTGGGATATGCTACTGGTGAAACTGTGCTGATCCTATGCTTCTGGAGTAGCATGGAATTCCTTTCCAAAGTTCCATTTAATATACAGTCATCTGGCCCAATGTTTTTCAAACTGCAAGTCACGGCCCCTTAGTAGGTCATAAAATTAGCTTAGTGGTCTATAAACAACATTTTCTAAAGAACTGAAATAGAATTTAACAGAAAGTACTGGAGTCTACACTGTTTTATCAAACTTTTGTTTTAGTTTCCTGTATGTATATATGCAGTTGTTCACAGATAAAATATATCTTATTGTGAATTATAGTAAAAAAACATTTAGCCATAAAATAATGCATTTTTGTACAAAATTAATAGCTAAATCAAAGGCCAACATATGTTCTTCCCACACAATTTTCTCTTTCCAAAAAAACTTTCACTATCATTCTTGGACATGTCATCAGCATCCAAATATACCCCACAAAATTGATGACTGGTACCCACACTCTTGGAACTCCCAACTGGCTAAGAATCATTTCCTTATCCTCCAATAATATATGACTGAAGATTTTGGACCACATTTTTTTGTATTATGGCAGGATTTTATTGCATTTCTACATTAATAGAGTAATTCACAGACTTTACATGACAGGTTATCCCAAATGGTTTCTCTTTATTGCACTAAATTTAACTAGAGAATTGTATGTGAAGTAAAAGAAACCCTATGTTTTTAAGGTTGTATGTGAGCATTTTCATGGAGTCTTTATTCAAAGTCTTTATTTTACTATAATTATATGATAATTTTTGAAAAAACTACAAAGTGTTCTACATACCATGGCTTTTCATAAAGTGAATTTAGCCTTTGAATGCTGTCTTTCTTTGAAATGCAGAGCCATTTTTCAAAAAGTGCATAGAGATCAGTCAATTTACCTTTGTTATCAAAAGACTTTTGTTTTTTCAACTATCACTAGAAAAGATTTAGTCTCCCATCATTTCACTGAAGACTTCTCATATGAAATAGTATTTTAATAACATCTAAAGGTGGTACAGATATGCTGGTTTGCACACAATTTATCAGTGTCCATCAGGTGCATTTAGCTCACATTTTATAGACAATGTGGCAATTCTGCCCTAAGAAAGAAGAGGAGGAAGCAGTAGTAAAAGCGACAACACGTACACTTTAATGACCACGAGACAGGCCCTCAAGTGCTTTAAATATCTTATTTAATTTCATTATCACAATAAAGGGGCACTACTATCTCCATTTTACAGATGAAGGAACAGAGGTCAGAGAAGCTTAGTAACATATCTTATTAAGCCCACACAACATTAAGAAATAGACTGGGATGAACTAAATTCTGATTCTAAAGCCCACATTTTCTTCCACAATGCAACACCAACTTCTGCATGATATAGGTAAACCAATTATATTCTAATTTGCTAACACTTTTTCGCTCTGTCATAAATTAATCTCT
>PVIY010027365.1:0-34284 GCA_004026745.1 Myrmecophaga tridactyla | reverse complement strand
AGTTCTGCTGTCCTGGCTGGCCCCTTACCCTTCACTGGCTCACCCCAGAGCCGTTAATGCTCCCAGAGCAGATCCCTCATCCTAGTTCCAGAGGGAGGAGCATGTATGTCTGGTCCAGTGTGTCTGGTGATGGACTGAGGAACTCACCATTCCAGAACTTGCCCTGTGTGCAGAAGACAGATTACTGAATTCTGCCCCCTACAGAAGGCTGTGTGAGAGCAGTCAAGTGACTGCCTGGGGCAAGTAATTGCTGGCTGTAGGATACACAGTGCCATACCCAGAATCATGAGGAAACTGTTTCCTAAGGAAGAGGGGACATTTGTATCCATGTAAATGGGGAATTTCTAGGGCCACGTGTGTATGCCTAAGGCAAAATACACATGCAGAAAGGACCAGGGAGGGACCTACACTTTGGCCTGGAGCTATTCTCTAAACTCATTTTATGGATAAGCTCTGAAGGAGAGCAGTCACACAGGTCAGTCTGCAAAGAGTCAAAAAGGTTTTTTTTTTTCCTTCTTTACTTTTACTTTTTTTGTTGTTGTTGGTTTCTGATATTCAAGGAAAGATCAGTTATAGCACTAGCTGGATATGAGTTTAAAGAACAGATGTCTTAGAGTCTAAATTCCAATGAGAAGACATTAAAATATCAAAATTTCCATGTTTCAACAAAAGATTATGATACATACAAAGAAACAGGAAATAATGGCCCATGCAAAGAAAAAGATTAAAGCATTAGAAACCATCAGTTAAGAAGATCAGACTGATGGCCTCCAGAAAAAGACTTTTAAAATAATGGTCCTAAGTATGTTATAGAATTAAAGGAAAATATGGACAAAGAACTAAAGGAAGTCAGGAAAATGATAGATGAACACAAAGAGAATATCAATAAAGATATGGCAATTGTGAAAAGGAGTTATACAGAGCTGAAGACTACAGTATCAGAAATTTAAAATTCCTTAGAGGGGTTGAAAGAAAGATTGGAGCTGGCAGAAGAAAGAATAAGTAAACTTGAATATAAGACAATTGAAGTCATCCACTCTGAGGAGCAGAAAGAGGACAAAAGATAGATAAGTGAACAGAGCCTGTGGGACACCATCAAGCAGACTAACATATATATGCTGTGGGAGTCCCAGAGGAGAAGAAAGTAAGAAAGGGGAGAGAAAACATTCAAAGAAATAATGGCTGAAAACTTCCCAGATTTAATGAATGGCATGATTATATACATCCAAGATGCTCAATGAACTCCAAACAGTATAAACACAAATAAACACACACTTTGCCATGTTCTGGTTAAAATGTTGAATGCCATAGATAAAGAGTAAGTTCTGAAAGCTGCAAGACAGAAGCAATGGGTCACATACAAGGGAGCCGCAATATGATTAAGTACCAATATCTCATTGGAAAACACGGTGGCAAGAAGGCAGTGGGAAGATATATTTAAAGTGTTGAAAGCAAAAAAAATGCCAACCAAGAATTTTATATCTGGCAAAACTGTCTTTCAAAAATGAGGAAAGAATTACGATATCCCAGATAAACAAAAGCTGAGGGACTATGTCAGCACTGAAACGGCCCTACAAGAAATGCTAAAGGGAGTTTTGTTAGTTGAAAGGAAAAGACTAGATAATTGACTGAAGCTGCCTGAAGAAATAAGATCTCTGGTAAAGATAATGACATAAATAAATATAAATACCAGTGCCATTGCATCTTTAAATTGTTATTCCACTTTTAACTTCCTACAGACTCTAAAAGGCAAATGTATAAAATGTAATGATAAATCAGTGGTTTGGGACTCACAATGTATAAATATGTAATTTGTGACAAGAATACATAAAGGTGGTGTGAGAAGGGCTATAGAACATAGATTGTGTGTGCTATTGAAGTTGAGTTTGTATTAAAGAAAACAAAATTGCTATAAATTTAGGATGTTAAATTTAAACCTCATGGTACCCACAAAGAAAATAACCAGAGAGTGTGCCAGCTCACAGAGACGGTAAGTAGAGTACAGGTTACGAGGGATTGGGGTAGGGGCAGTTAATGCAAAATGAGCATAGGGTTTCTGTTTGGGGTGAAGGGAAGTTTCTAGTAGCAGATGGTGGAGAGAGTACTGCCCCATTGTGATTGTTGATTATTCCCACTGAGTGGTCTGCGTAGAAGGGGTTGGGATGGGAAGGTTCATGTTGATATGTGTTTCCACAATTAAAAAAGAAAGACTAAAGAGATGATGACAAGTGCAATACCGAATACTGAATGGGTCTTAAGAATGGAGGAGAAAAGACTCATAAAGGACATTATTAGGACACAAGAAAAAATTGGAATATAGACGGTAAATTTTATATCAATATTAAGTTCCTTTTACTTAAGCGGGAGACCCAGGTTTGGTTTTTGGCCTGTGCACCCAAAACAAACAGCCAAACACACATTCCACAAATGGTGCTGAGATATCTGGGTATTCACATGGAACAGTGAAGTGTGAACCTCAACGCACAGCATACAAAAAAAATTTTTCCTGTGCTTGATAACTGCACTTAGGGCAATTATGTAAGTGAGTATCCTTGTTTGTAGGAAATATACATGGAGGTATTGTGTTAAAGGAGTATGATGTATGCAACCTGCTCCCAATGTTCAGGAGAGAAAGAGGGAGAGAGAGAGAGAGAGAGAGGGAGAGAGAGAGAGATGGGCAAAGATGGCAAAATGTTAAAATTGGTGGATCAGGGTATCTGGGGGTGGGGTATATTGGAGGTCTCAGAATGGGGTTTGTATTATTTTTTGCATCTGTCCTGTAAGTTTGAAATTATTTCAAAAAAATATCTTTGATGAATGATCTTAGGGATGCTTGTGGCAAACAGAGGGATGAAGAGCATTCCTTTGTTTTTGTCACCAGTCATTCACTGGGCATCAACTAAATGCGTGTTGGATGTTAAGGAGGTCATGTCAAAGAAAAAACCTCCTCAGACAATGGCTAAGGGACGGGAATGACTTTATTCTGTGGCTGCTAATAGCCGAGGAAGAGAGAGTAGAACTGAGCTCCACGGAAACAAAAGATAGTAAGTTTTGAAAGGGCTGGGAGTGGGTTAGTGAAAAAGCTCTAGAGGATGGGAGGGGTTTGATTTTCAGAGGTTGCAATTAGGACCCTTTGGTCCCACCGAGATGAGTGAGGGCTTTACCGAGGTTGGAAACGGGGCTGCTTGGTTTGCAATGTTTTCCTTTGTGGCCATTAAGCCCCCTGGAGCCCAGAGAGGCGGGGTCCGGGGAGAGATAAGGAACTGCCCAGTTAGGAGCCTCTCCAGTTAGGGCGCCTGGGTAGAGGGGAAGGGAAGGTCGGGGAGTTGAGCTTTAAAATAGTTAGGGTCTGAAGTTGTCTGTTTCCTTTGTTTCTGTAACCCGAGTTGTTTTCCTCTGCAGTCCCAGGACAGCAAGACTAATTTGAAGGTAGGACGGGGAGGCAGCGGGTAGGCAGGTGAGTAGCAAGGCTGGCAACTTGGACAAAAGAAAGAAAAACGACTTGGTCAGTCATGAGAGGCTGATGCATTAATAGTTAAATTACCCTGTAGCAGAAAGTGGGGTCCACAGGGGTGCGGTCAATGGGGAGCATTTCCACTGCTGAACGGAATCACTTAAAACCAGGGGTGCTCTGCCTGACCCCCTAGTTTACAACATACCTCCCCCACCAAAGTGTCTACTTCCAATGTTAGGGCTTCTTTTGGGTTGAGATAATGTGCTTTAGAAAAATGCAGAAGTGTTATCCGAATAGGATAACCCATGAAATTATTATAATTTATTATACTTTATAGGAGATTAATTTTCCTTGTTGCCTTAATTTTTTTATTCGTCTTTGCCTTAATTTTAAATTGGTTTATGAAACTTAGCGCACAAACACAAGTTTTACAATGATATATGGATACTTTATTTAAATACACCTATGGCTAAGCTAACTAGATATCCATTTTTGGTGTTTCTAAGTGTATTGGTTATTTTCTTAAATCAAAAAATTTGGAAAAAAATATGAGATTAATTCAGCAGGTTCATTAGCTGGTGCTTTCGCAAGATGCAAGGGAGAGGTACAGACAAATGTGTTTTGAAATGGTCGGAAGGTAGAATGAACTGCAGGTAAAGGGTATGGTGGGTGAGCCTGATAGAAACAGCACTCGACTGAGAAGTCAGACCCTTAGCTCTAAAACATGGCAGCACTTCTCTTTCTTCTTCTCTTCCTCTTTCTTTTTCTTTAAAAACACTTAACGTGCATCTAAGTTTGCATAGTTAAATATAGCGTGACGTGAGCTGTAGCATGTCTTGCCAAAAGGTAGTGGGAAGTGTGAGATTTCAGACAACTCGTCATTACAACAAATGTCAATGTATTTTTGATGTATAACATGTTAAGCTATGGCTCAAAAGGTTGCACAGGAAGTAGCCAGGGACAACACAATTAAATATGTGTAAGGAAGGAGGGGTAAGAGAAACCTTAATCCAAGGTAACCAGTGCAAAGAGAAATGGCAGATGGACTAAAACCCCTAGACCTGTGGTTCTCAGCACGTTGGAATCATCTGGAGAGTAATGAAAAGTGATACCTGGGTTCCCCCCAACTCATTTCCACCCCAGCCCCCACCAGAGGAACCCTGTTTTATACTGAATCTACTGGTTGTCCCCTTGGGATGAGGCAGCTTCCATTTAAGGAAGGGGATGGAGAAAAAAGGATTTTAAGATATGTTTTGTGTATTATGAATGCAATCCCCATTAATAAAGATTTACATTGCTTTTAATGATCGTTTGTGTTTTGGGTTAGTATGTTTTGAAAAAAAAAAATCAGTTTTTTTTTTTGAGAACTCTGCCGTGAGCCACCGTTGCCTGCCCCGAATCACAGCTTTTACAGGTCACGTAGAGATAAAATTTAAAATCATTTGTCACTCTTTGATTTTCCGAGAAAGTGCAGAGTAGACTCCTAAATCTGAAGCATGGAGGGTTGTACCTACATTCCTGTATCCAGGAATGAGTAAACATCTCTCTGTTGTGAGTTCCTTTAGGTAGGCATCTGACAGATGCCTGGGAATGCTTCTGTTCCGAAGATGAAAGCCAGGGTTTCTGGATTTGAAGGTAATGTCATTTACGCTTTCTTTGGAAAGAACAAAATTATATTTTCCTAGACAGAGAAGCAGAAGACCTGAGTGCAGAACTCTTTTTTTATGTTTTATATGTTTGTGTGTGTGTGTGTGTGTGTGTGTGTGTGTGTATAAATACATATATATATGTATTTTTTTTGCATGGGCAGGCACCAGGAATCAAACCTGGGTCTCCAGCATGGCAGGCGAGAATTCTGCCTGCTGAGCCACCGTGGCCCGCCCCATATGTTTATATTTTTAAATTAGAGATAATGATACCTGCTCACCCTCCCTTGTGAGAATGAACAGGTCTTCTAAGGAGGTTGCCTTATAAGTCCATGATTCTATTTCTTCTTGGCTCTTTCCATTTGAGCTGTTGGTTAGTCATGGATTAGTGAGATTAGTTGGACATTTCTAGCGGGTAAATCTGCCCTGTGGCAAAAGATTTAAGAAACTCAGGATTTTAACAGGTTACAAATGTATTTATTTCCTTAGTTTTCCATTTATTTATTTTTATGTTGTTGTATAGTTGATGTTTTTGTTAGAAGTCTTAAATCCTATTTTTAGCATGTGGGAGGTTATAAATAAATGTATAAAAACAAATATACTTCCTTCCCACTCCCCAATCCCAACTATGTTCATAGAAATATACTGAGGTCTGTACACACTAAAATCCCTATGAACCAAAAGTTCACAAGAAAATTGGTCAGCCTAGAGAAACTCTGATGCTGGCCTAAATGAATACAATGCACGCTGTTTTTTGTTCCATTTTAATGTTCATGAGACTTCTGACTAGCAACTCTGTTTATTGTTAAAATTAACATATTGTATCCCTCTAACATAGAAAACGTTAAGGTGTATGTAGAGAGGAAAGGATTGATGGCATGAAAAAATTAGTGGGTTGTGTTCATTTTTTTTAAGACCCTCAATCTTTTTCACAGGACTGTTGCATCAAGAATCTCAGGCAGACAGAACTGAGGCTTCAGGAATTCATTAATTCCAGGAGTCATGCGCAGAATTCAGATAAGATGTGCACACGTGCTATTTGCTCCCCTAGTGAGCTCATGAGGCACTGCAAATTTCCTTCTCCTTCTCCTAAGTTTGTTTTGAGAAAATGAGCGAGACAGCAGCTCTTTTTTGCATTTGGGAAGGATTAATATTCATTGCAATATTGTACTAGATATATACATTTCCATTTGTGGAATGTCAGTCACCATTCCACTTTGATAGAGGAAACAACATTAAACATTTTATCAAATAGGTAATTCCCAGGGTCACATTATAGCAGATGATTTGGAACTGGTATAACTTTTTTTGTTTTGGACTGGAATTCCTTTATTTATTTATTTTTATTTTTTTCATAGAACTGTGCATATATCATCACAATTGACTTTTTCTTTTTTTTGGTGAAAAATAACATATATACAAAAAAGGAATAAATTTCAAAGTACATCACAACACTTAGTTATAGAACAGATTTCAGAGTTTGGTATGGGTTACAATTCCACAATTTTAGGTTTTTATTTCTAGCTGTTCTATGATACTGGAGACTAAAAAAAGTGTCAGTATAATGGTTCAGCACTCATACCCACTGTCACCTTTGATCTTTCTCCCAGTCTTTAGGGGTATTTGGCTATGCCCATTCTAACTTTTTCATGTTAGAAGGCATTGTCAATAATGTGGGATAAGGGGGTGGAACTAGTTGATGTTCTGGAGCGGTTGGCCCCTCTGCATGAGTTATCAGCTCTTAAAGCCTCAAACACTATTAAGGGAAACCTATAAAATAAAGTTAGTAAAGGGTAGGGAAATCTATAAAATAGAGTTAGTAGAGGGTGTCGCTAGAATGCACAGGCAGCCAAGACTACTTCTATGACAGCATGAGAGCACTCAGATGACTCCCTCAGGCATAAAGCCTTCCTTGAGGAAGGAAAATTAGTTTTTGTTGTTGTAGTAGTGATGTTTGAACCAGCTGGGTCTCCTGCCTCTGAAGGGTACAGATAAAGTATTACAGCAGTAGGTTTTTTGTGATCTTCTAAAAGAACTATCAATCTCTTGAGCTAGGCTGCTATTAAATAAATACTTTAGGTGTCTGATGAAGCTAGAGCTATTTTTGAAATCCAAAGAGTTGGTGTGCAAAGTGAAAAAACAATGCAGCAAATGTGAAGAAGGTATTAAATGCTAAAGGAATCAGAGATTTAGATTAGGTAACTCAAGGACTCAACAATACCAGGAGCAGAGTGTTTTAGAAATGTTTTTATGTATTTATAAATTCCTGATATATTCAGAGACCATCTCTATAATCCCATCTTGTTTGTCATGGTTGCTCTTTCCGAAACCTGTGCCTTAATCGTGCTGTGGTCTCTGGCATCAGAACTTGCATTTTACGTTCCTGATCCCACGTCTTTCCCCCATTACTCTTCTTTCCTGGAATGGCCTCTCTCCTGTCCATTTGTCTGGGCCCACCTCTTGCTGAGGCCTTTTTTGGCAACTCCAACTGACACTGGGTCCTCTCTTTTGAAACTCGTTCAGTGGTTAATGTCAATATTGCTCAATTTCCATTTAGTGTACTTTTTTCATTTTGTTAATTATCTTTTTAGAAAAGGTTTTTATGTCTTTTATACAATCCTGTTGATTGCACAGCACCCCCTGTTGATTGCACTCTTTTAAACCCACCTTCCTTTAATAAAGGAGGGTCCTCGTCCAGTTGTTGGCCATTTTGGCTGCGAACTTTCCAGCACAATTGGGAGTAAGGATGGGGATGCTTTATTGCATTCTGCCAATTAACAGTAGTATCTTACATGACCATCATGGAGTGCAGCCTGAAAGTGGGGTGAGGGCTTTAGATGGAGTTGGTGAGCTTGACATATGAAAAATGGTAACTAATTAGGTACTGTGGGCATTCCATAATGCTGTAATGCTTGCAAGCCCAAACATCATGACATGTAAAACTTCACCTGGTTTTAATTTTCTCTGTTTCTCTCTGCATAGCATTTGGTAATGAGCTAATTATAGCATGCCTTCAGGACATAAATCTTGGACTGCATTTTGAAGCTATGTTTTTGAGAAACATAATATTTTCGAATTTGTTTTTAGAGTAAACTTTGAGCGAGTCTACACCACGGAAATGATCAGGATCTTGGAAATGTTGGGACAATTGCTTTCAGTATCTTAATATCTGAATCAGCTGAAAGTCAGATGATTGCATTTTCACAGAATGACCAATCAATTAAAAATTCCCAAATAGTTAATTAGGTGGCTTAATAGAGATAAGACCTTTGAGTCTATCAAAGAATAAGAACAACTGCGGAATCAAGTAGATGGAAATGATGAATTTATTAAACCTGCCTCTCTCTGTCACTGGCTTGTTGATCCCCCAAGTTAGAGACTCAAGTTGTCTTTTTTTATTTTTTAACTTTTTAGTTTGAAATCATTTCAAACTTACAGGAAATTTGCAAACATAATACAAAAGTAATACAGAGAGCTCCAATATGCCCCCTATTCAGATACCCACATTCACAAACTTTTAACATTTTGTCACGTTTGTTTCATCATTCTACCACTTGTCATCCATTGATCTCTCTTTCAATGATCTAGCATCTTTCTCTCCTCTCTCTCTCTCTTTCTTTCTTTCATCATCTATTTACTAAACATGGAGAGTAGATTATATACATCATGATCCTTTGTTATTTAATACTTCTACTTATATTTCCTGAGGACAAGAATATTCACTTATTTAACCACATAAAACAAAGTTTTCAAGTTCAAGAAAGTCAGCATTTGTAATATAAAGTATAAGTCTATATTCCAATCTTTCCAGTTGTCGCAATCATGTCCTTTTGGGCATTTTCTCCTCCATTATTAGATCCAATCTAAGATCATGTATTGCATTTACTTGCCATTATCCCTTTAGTTCCTCTTTAAAAAAAAAACCGTGATAAGATATATACAACATACAATTTCCCACTTCAGCCACTGAATATGAATTTGCATATTCTGGTTATTTCATATAAGTGGAAACATATAATATCTGTCCTTTTGTGTCCAGCTTATTTATTCAACATGATGTTTTCAAGTTTCAGCCATGTAGTACCATATATGAAAACTTAGAACTTCATTCGAACTTCATTTGTTTCTACAAGTGAATAATATTTTATTATATGTATATGCCATATTTTATTTACCCATTCATCTGTTGATGGACACTTGAGTTGTTTCCACCTTTTGGCTTCTGTGGATAATGCTCCTGTGAAAATTGGTGTATGAATACCTGTTTTAATCTCTTCTTTCATTTCTTTTGGATACATACCTAAAAGTGGGATTGTTAGGTCATGTGGTAGTTCTATGATGTGCTGGTTTGAAAGGATGTATGTCCCCTAGTAAAGCCATGTTTTAATCTCAATCCCATTTCGTAAAGGCAGAATAATTCCTATTCAATACTGTATGTTTGAAACCATAATCAGATCATCTCCCTGGAGATGTAACCAAATCAAGAGTGGTTGTCAAACTGAATTAGGTGACGACATGTCTCCACCCATTTTGGCGGGTCTTGATAAGTTTCTGGAGTCCTATAAAAGAGGAAACATTTTGGAGAATGAAGGAGATTCAAAGAGAGCAGAGAATGCTGTAGCATCATGAAGCAGAGTCCACCAGCCAGCGACCTTTGGAGATGAAGAAGGAAAATGTCTCCCAGGGAGCTTCATGAACCAGGAGAAGAAGCTAGCAGATGACGCCATATTCGCCATGTGCCCTTCCAGCTGAGAGAGAAGCCCTGACTGTGTTCGCCATGTGCCCTCTCACTTGAGAGAGAAACCCTGAACTTCATCGGGCTTCTTGAATCAAGGCATCTTTCCCTAGATGCCTGTGATTGGACATTTCTATAGACATGTGTTCTGGTTTGCTAGCTGCTGGAATGCAATATACCAGAAATGGAATGGCTTTTAACAAGGGGAATTTAATGAGTTGCTAGCTTACAGTTCTAAGACTGAGAAAATGCCCCAATTAAAATAAGTCTATAGAAACGTCCAATCAAATGCATCCGGGGAAAGATACCTTGGTTCAAGAAGGCCAATGAAGTTCAGGGTTTCTCTCTCATCTGGAAAGGCACATGGTGAACACAGTCAGGGCTTCTCTCTCAGCTGAAAGGGCACATGGCAAACATGGCGTCATCTGCTAGCTTACTCTCCTGGCTTCTGGTTTCATGAAGCTCCCCGGGAGGCATTTTCCTTCTTCATCTCCAAAGGTTGCTGGCTCATGGACTCTCTGCTTCATGATGCTACAGCATTCTCTGCTCTCTCTGAATCTCTCATTCTCCAAAATATTTCCTCTTTTATAGGACTCCAATAAACCAATCAAGACCCACCCAAATGGGTGGAGACATGTTGTCCCCTAATCCAGTTTTAACAACCATTCTTGACTAAATCACATCATCCGGGAGATGATCTCATCACAGTTTCAAACATAAAGTAGAGATTATTCTACCTTTATGAAATGATATGTATATCAAAACATGGCTTTTCTTAGGGAACATACTTCTTTTCAAACCAGAACAACATGTTTAATTGGGACATTTTTTCTGCCTTAGAACTGTAAACTAGCAACTTATTAAATTCCCCCTTTTAAAAGCCATTCCGTTTCTGGTATATTCATTCCGGCAGCTAGCAAACTAGAACATATGGTTAACTTTTTGAGGAACCACCAAACTGTTTTCCCCAGTGGCTGCACCATTTTACATTCTCACAATGAATGAATGTTCCTATTTTGCCAAATCCTCTCTAACACTTGTAATTTACCCCCCCTTTTTAAAAAAACTATTAGCTATTCTAGTTGGTATGTCATGGTTACTCCTGTGGTTTTTTTTTTTTTTAAATTTGCATATGGGCAGGAGGCACCAGGGATCGAACTCCAGACCTCCAGCACGGCAGGTCGAAGCTCTGCCCATTGAGCCACGGCAGCCGCCCACTCCTGTGGTTTTGGTTTGCATTCCACTAATGGCTAATGACATGAAGTATCTTTTCATGCACTTATGGATCATTTGTATATCTTATTTGAAGAATTGTTTATTCAAGTCTTGGCCCATCTGTTCATTGGGTTGTCTTTTTTTGTTGTTGAGTTATAGGAGTGCTTTATATATTCTGGCTATTAAACCCTTATCAGCTAATGGTTTCCGAATATTTTCTCCCTTTCTGTAGGTGGTCTTTTCATTTCCTCAATAATGTCTATTGATGCACAAAAGTTTTTAATATTGATGTCCAATTTATCTACTTTTTCTTTTGTCGATATGCTTTTGGTGTAAAGTCTAAGAATCCATTGCCTAGTACAAGGTCCTAAAGCTATTTCCCTATGTTTTCTTCAGAAATTCTCCCTAAGAATTTTATAATTTTACCTCTTATACTTAGATCATTAATCCATCTTGAGTTAATTTTTGTGTATATTGTGAGATAGGAATCTACCTTCATTCTTTGGATGTGGATATCAGCCTCCCTGGTACCATTTGTTGAAGAGACTATTCTTTTCCCATTGAGTAGATTTGAACCCTTGCCAAAAATCAAATAACCATCGGGATGTAGATTTATTTTTGAATTTCAGTTATAATCTGTTGGCCCAGATGTCTGTCCTTGTGCCAACACCACACTATTTTGACTACTGTAGCTTTGTAGTAAGTTTTAAAATTTGAGTGTAAGTCTTCCAATTTCGTCCTTTTTTTTGTTTTGTTTTTATACTTTTGGGGTGCCTTACCCTTCCAAATGAATTTGATGATTAGTTTTTCCATTTCTACAAAGAAGGCTATTGTAATTTTGTTTAGTTTTGTATTGAATCTGTAAATTGCAGTGGTTAATATTAGCATCTTAACAAGAATGAGTCTTTCAATCCATGAGTATGGAATATTTTTCCATCTATTTAGGTCATTTTTTCACCAATTATTTGTAGTTTTCCAAGTATGAGTCCTTTACATCTTTGGTTAATTTATTCCTAAATATTTTTTCTTTTAGTTGCTATTGTAAATTGAATAGATTTTTTTTTAGATTATTTATTGCTGGTGTATAGAAACACCATTGATTTTGGTGTCTTGATCTTGTACCCTAATACTTTCCTGAATTCATTTATTAGCTTTAATAAATGATCCAGTGAGATTTTCTATACGTAGGATCATGTCATCTGCAAATAGGGATAGTTTTACTTCTTCCTTTCCAATTTGGATACCTTTTATTTCTTTTTCGTGCCTAAGTGTTCTGGCTTGGGTTTCCAGTAGAATGTTGAAAACAGTCATCCATTTCTTGCTCTTAATCCTAGAGGGAATGGTTTCAGTCTTCCATTGTTGAGTATGATGTTAGCTGTGGTTTTTCATACATGCCTTTTACCATGTTAGAAAAATTCCCTTCTCTGTATAGTTTTCTGAGTGTTTTTGATCAAGAGACACTGCTAAATTTTGTCAAATGCCTTTTCTGCATCAATTGAGATAATCATATGTTTTTTTCCCCTTCATTCTGTTAATGTGGTGTATTACATTGATTGATTTTCTTATGTTGAACCACTCTTGCATAACTGGGATAAATCCGACTTGATCATGATGTATAATTTTTTCTATGTGCTGTTGGATTCAGTTTGTGAGTATTTTGTTGATGTTTTGCATCCATAGTCATGAGGGATATTGGTCTGTAATTTTCTTTTCTTGTGATATTTTTATCTGGCTTTGGTAATAGTGTGATTGTTGTGTCATAGAATGATTTAGGAAGTGTTTCCTCCTTTTCTATTTTATTTTGCAAATGTTTGAGCAGGATTGGTGTTAATTCTTCTCGGAATATTTAGTAAAATCACCAGTGAAGCCATCTGGTCCTGGGCTTGTCTTTGTTGGGAGGCTTTTGATTACTGATTCAATCTCTTTATTTGTTATTGGTCTGGTTAAATCTTCTATTTACTTTTGAGTTAGTTTAGGTAAGTTGTGTGTATCCAGGATGCGTCCATTTTATCTAAGTTATCTAATTTGTTGGTGGACAATTGTACATAGTCTCCTCCTATATTTTTTCTGTAAAGTTGACATTAATGACTCCCATTTGAAGTCAATTTTTAATTTTCATGTCTTCTCTCTTTATTTTCTTGTCATTCTTGCCAAAGGTTTGTCAATTTTACTGATCTTTTCAAAGAGCCAACTTTTGGTTTGTTGATTCTCTCTGTTTTTCTATTCACGATTTCATTTATCTCCATTTTAATCTTCATTTTTCTTTCCTCTCTTCACTTTGGGTTTAGTTTGTTCTTCTTTTTCTAGTGCCTGCTAGTATGACATTAGGTTACTGATTTAAGATCTTTCTTTCTTCTTTTTTTTTTTTTGTATGCTGTGTGGTGTGGGTCACATTTCATTCTTCTTCCATGTGACTATCCCGTTATTGTAGTGCCATTTGTTGAAAAAAGAAAAAAATTTTCTTGGAAGGGCATGGGCTGGGAATCGAAACTGGTCTCCCACATGGCAGGCAAGAATTCTGCCACTGAACTACCCTTGGATCCCTTTCTTTTTTTTTTTTTATATAAGCATTTATGGCTATAAATTTCCTTCTCAACATTGCCTTTGCTGCATCCGATAAGTTTGGCATGTTGTGTTTTTGTTTTCATTTGTCTCAAGATATTTCCTGGTTTCCAGTGTGAGTTTTTTCTTGGGCTCATTGGTTTAATTTCTACATAGTTGTGAATTTTCTGGTTCTCCCTCTCTTATTCATTTCAGCATTATTCTATTGTAGTCAGAGAAGACACCATGTATGATTTCAATCCCTTAAATTTTATTAAGGCATGTTTTGTAACCTAACATATGGGACATCCTACAGGATGACCATGGGCAATGAAAAAAATGTGTATTCTGCTGTTTTTGGAGGAAGCATTCCATATATGTCTGTTTTTTTTTTTTTTTTTACATGGGCAGGCACCGGGAATCGAACCCGGGTCCTTTGGCATCACAGGGAAGCATTCCTGCCTGCTGAGCCACCATGGCCCGCCTTCCATATATGTCTGTTTTATAGTATTTTTCAAGTTTCTATTTCCTTTTTAATCTTCTGTCTAGATGTTCTAACCATTATTGAAAGTGGTGTGTTCAATTCTTCTACTGTCGATGTAGAGCAGTCTATTTTTCCCTTTGAATTAGTCAATGTTTCCCTCCAACTTTATATATTCAGCTCCAATATGTCGTTGAACCCTTCTAGAGAATTTTTAGAACTTAGCCATCATAATAATGGGTCTGTTATGAAAGCACAGCATTCTTCTGATCTTTTCTGAGCATTCCTTTTATCCTAGTAATATGCATGAGGCCTTAGGATTTTCCCCATTTATGTGGATTCAAATGCCCCTTCTTCCTCAAAGAAACAGTCTTTCCTCCCTGTCCTGGGTACTGTATATGTATGTTTTAAATCCTAAAATTCTTTGCTCCAGGCAGCTGTGATTTGATTTTTTTTGTTATAGTAATTGGCTGCTCTGTGGATTGCCTTTACATGCTGAGCAAATTCTGGGATTGTTATGTGATGAGCATGCTGGTTCTGTCTTTCGGGCTACCACGGGACAGATTGGTACAGACAAACATGCATCCTGGTATGCACACAGGGTTGTCCTATTCCCTCCTGGGCCAGAATCAGGGACCAACACTGGGAGAGGATGGAAGAAGGGCCAGTAATGGGGTATTTAAATTGCCTTCTTGATTTAGCACTCACCCAGTTACTGCAACCCTTCAACTGTTTTCAAGCTGTAAGAAAGATGATTCTGCCTGTATTTGCTTGTTGTTTAAAACTTCTGTGGATAGACAGAACCCTGGAGTATCTCACTCTGCCAGCTTGGTGACTCAAGTTGTCTTTTTGTGCCTGATTTCTGGCTGCAGAAAACTTATAATTATAATACAGTATTACATGGTTTGCATCCCTGGTTTGAAAAAATATTCTCTTCTAATGTCTTTAATGCTCTCCAGGCAGTCTTAGATATTGGGTTCTTATAACTAAGGTTCACTAAAAATAAATTTGGATTTAATTATGAAGAGCCTTCTGGAAACCTCTATCTGAATATCTTAGCTCCAAATTATTCATCTTGATTTTATTTCTTTCAATAAAATTTTAATTTTATTTCTTTTATTATCTTCATGAGATAGTAGACTTAATGCTTTCTAGAAGCTGAAGACTAATGTGTATATTCATAACTAAATTATATTGAATTAGGGAATTGGAAAAAAATCACATTTCTTTCATGAAGAGTATGTGTCTTACATGAAAATTCAGGTGTCACTTTTCCTATAGAGAGCTAGAAAAAGGAATCTTGGAAGTGAGCCAGAAATAATCTCTTTATCAGTTACAGTTAAAACAAACATCAGAAAGTCACATTACAACTGAGGGGATGCTGTGAACTAATTTCTTTTTAATCAGAATGCTCTTGAAGGCTTTGTTGGAGAATTATGAAAATAGGAAAACATTTGGAAGCCTCTTCTATTGAATTCTTCTGGGAATTAACAAGAAGAAATTCTGGGCAAACTGGGAACATTTTCAGAAAGGAAGAAATTAAAAATGATTGCCATTGAAAAATACAGAGAAAAGTAAATGAAGATGATGTTAAACAGCTTCCAACTGTATTTTAAAAACCTGAAAATGTAGTCAAAACAGTGTCCTTTATCTCTTAATCTGAGGTTAAAAAACAATGTAAATTAGGGCCAATTATTTAATCAAATGTTATTGGCCAACTGTATGAAGAATTTGGAACATCTGGAGTCCTCCAGATTTTATTTGTCCTGCTTATCTGCATCAGAGAAAGAATGCGCTGAATTTCTGCATCTCAGAAAATAGAGCAATTTAGCAATTTTTTCTTGCCTGCAATCATGACCTTAAAAAAGGATGCTAAATCCTTAAAGCCAAGGTTGGAGTCAGCCAGTGAACTTGTTTATTTCATTTCAGTATTTGAGAATTAATAACTACAGTGTTCTGCTTTTCCATTTCAGGAGAGTATATTTCTGTTTTATCGAAAGATTCTTTCATAGAACTTGACACAAAAATATAGGTAGAGGGTCAACAATTCGGATGAAGCATCTTTAAAATGAATTTCACAAACATACAGATTACCAAAACCCAGGGAAGGAATTTAAAACAGAAGAGTGCCCACAGCTAAGCAATTTTGATTTACACCTTCCAGCTCTAAATTTGCCTGCAGGACTGAAATCTTTTTGAAACAAAGGTATTTGAATTTTCAGGAGGCGCCTATTGCAACTGTTTGGGATAGGATGGATTAGATGAATCGTTGGGGATAATTATCATGATAATAATGGTGATTTCTAACTGCAGAAGATTTAATGGGAAATCAGCCTCAGGCAGTGGGTGAATCGCCACCTGGGTTTGCTTATCCCAAGTCTGCTGAAGCATTGTGTATCCATAGACTAATGCTTTGGGCTTCAGGGCCCTGCCACGTGGAAAGTAATGGAGGCCACGCTGGCAATTAAGGTGAAGAGTTGCTGCCAGGTGAACCTTACCACTCAGGGTTGAGCTAGAGAAATCACAGGGAGAGGAAAGACAAAGGCATTCTTTAATTCTCTAAAAAGAAGGAGGTGGGGCAAACCATGGAAAAAAACATGATGTTGGGAAGTCTGTTTTCAGTGGAATCTTGCCACCTTTTCTTCTTCCTTCTCCAGACCATCATCTTCACTCAGGACTCTTAGATTGGTTTAACTAAGTTTGAGGGCCCATCAGTAATTCACACCTGTGTTGAAAGATTTGAAAGTAGAGCATTCTTGCTTTTAAAAACAGCAACAGGGCGGGCCACAGTGGCTCAGTGGCAGAGTTCTCACTTGCCATGCTGGAGACCTGGGTTTGTTTCCCAGTGCCTGCGCATGAAAAAAAAAAGCAACAATTTTGGGCATTATTTGAAGTCAATAAGGCAATCTTTTTAAAACATCACTTTTTCTTAAAGCCTATGTTTTAATATATGAGGTATAACCAATGCAACTTTAGATTTTGAATTCAAGTGTTTGTATATTTGAAGTTGACTTTAAAAAGTCAATGAGGACAAAAAAAAAAGAGGCAGCGATCTTCTCACCTGCCATATGGGAGATCGGACTTTGATTCCCGCCCTGTGCACCCACCCACCACACCCCCCAAAAAAGCCAACGTGCAGTACACAAAGATTATAGACTTTCAAACAGCTAGGAGAATAGTGCTTTGTCATGGGGTCTAGAATTAAAACATCTGCTTTTAAAGTATCCTATAGTTTTTAACTTAAAGCATAAAGAATGGCATTTTATTTTATACTAATAAAAGTTACATCCCATGTGTTAGTGTCCATGTACTGTCTTTTTAATGAAAAGTGTTTAACAATTACCCTCCAACAAATAACCATTCAACAAATACTGCTGCTGTAGTTTCTTAAAGGAAACATTCTGTGCTGTGCTATGATGCATTGTCATTTTACTGCTTGACCTGATAAGGAATTAGACTTGTGTGTGTTGTAGTATCTTTGTGTAACAAGAGGTCAAATTAGAGATGAGGAATATGTGTAAAATGATCATTTGCCTCTCCCCTGTTTTTGTTTTAAAACCGGCCAGTCCTATATCTAAAGCTTCTGTGGTTTGTCTGTTTGATGTCCTAACCCTCACTTTAAACTGCACAGAATAAATTAAAAGGAAAACAGACAAACAGAAAGACAGCTTTTTAAAGAAGTTGCAATCATGACTCTTACATATATAAAATGAGCACATGTAAAAGATTTTAACTTGTTAATCAATGAAGGAACCAGTCAGATGTCACAACCAGTTCGAAGGAAAGAACAAAGAACCACGGTTTTGCATGGAGTCAAGGATTGTTAAAATGAATTTACAAATGGACACAAGACTTTTTTCCAAGCAGGGAGGCTCATCCCTCCAGTGCACAATTAATCTACTTGTCTAGACAGGAATCCTCTGCATTTCTATTGCTTTTCCACAATTTAAGAGTTGTAAAATAGTCCAAAGACAATGAAAGTTGTAGAGCTTTCTAGAACCAGATAAGCCCCCAGAGGCTCCAGCTCCCCATTTAAAGCATATCTGACAATCTCTTTTCTTCACTCCAAAGTTACAAAATTTTGTTTACCCTATCAAGTAGGAATGTCTTGTAGTTCTGCTTTGTTTGGGAGTGGAAGACGAACTTGCTAACTAAAAAAGCTAAATGGTAGACTTTTGGATAAGTGAGAAGGTCTTTCTGTCAGGGAAGGCCAATTGCTGTTAACAAACAACTCCAAAGTCTCAGTGGTGGTTTAACACAGTAAATTGATTTCCTGCTCTCTTCACAATCTTCATTGTACCACACGGTCCCGGGCCCCTTCCACCTAGCGTGGCACTGTCTCATAGGGCCTCAGTCTTCTTATCGGATCTTCTGCCTCCAACCAGGAGGTTCATAAGTGGGACAACTTGGGAAAGGCTGCTGGGAGTCCCTTCCACTCAAATTTCTATTAGTGAGAACTGGTCCCATGGCTCCAGCTGGATAGAGGGGCAGGGAGAGTTGGGGGTAGTAAAGAGGGCTTACCAGTATATTAGGAGGAAGCAAAACCAGTTTTTGCTTATTGAGCACTTAATATTCTCTGGGGTCTGCTCTCAGGTGCACTTCCTCTATGAAGGCAAAACCCAGAAAAGTGGGGAGAACTCAGCTTACTGTTTTCAAAATTATTTCTAGATCATAAGTGATGAACAGAAAGCAGTGCCTGCTGTCTAGGAGCTTATCAGTAGAGGGGAAGGAAAAACTGTCATGTGAAGCAGGATGCGACATGGTGTAAAAAACAAAAATTCTCTGAAAGTACCAAAGGATGATTCAGTAATTTCAGCCATGGGAACCGTGTTGTAAAAGAGACAAAAAAGAGCATGGTATTTAAGAGCCGAGATTTTGGAGTCAGGAAACCTTGAGTCCAAATCTTTGCTTTATTGCCAGTGATTTCTGGATGGTGTTTTTGGTTTGCTAATGCTGGAATGCAATATACCACAAATGGATTGGCATTTATAAAAGGGATTTATTAGGTTACAAATTTACAGTTCCAAAGCCATGGAAATGTCCAAATTAAGGCATCAACAAGAGGATACATTCACTCAAGAAAGGCCGATCACTTCTGGGGTTTCTCTGCCACATGACAAGGCACAAACATGGCAATGTTTGCTGGTCCTTTGTTCCCAGATTTTGTTGCTTTTGGTCCTGGTTCCAATGGCCTCCTCTCTGAGATTCTGTGTGTCTACATATCAGAACTCTCAGCTCTCTGTTGGCTCTTTTAAGGACTCCAGTAAGCAGATAAGGCCCTCCTTGAGTGGGTGGGGTCATATCTCCCGGGAGGCAACCTAATCAAAAGTTCCCACCTATAATTGTGTGGGTCACATCTCCACAGGCACCTAATCAAAAGGTCCCACCCACAGTAGGTCTGCACCCACAAAATTGATTAGAAAAACCTGGATTTTCAGGGGTACGTAACAATTTAAAATCAGCACAGATGGATTTTTCACTTCTTCAAAATTTCCTAACTATAAATTTCTTTAACTCTAAAAAGGGCAAAACAACTCAACTCCTAGAGCTGTAAGATTACATGAATAGATACATGAATGTGCAGAATGAGCATGTAGCGCTTCATAAGTGGTAGGTAAAGTTCAGGAAAGCAGAAGCTCCTTTATATGAGAACTTAAGGGTTTAGAAGATTGTAACAGGCTGAGAAGGGTGAAGGGCTTTGTAAGAAAGGAGCAAGGCAAGCTGATGGTATTCTCGTTCCTTTATCCCTTATTCCCTCTAAAGAGCTTTTATGTATTGGGGGTTCCCAATAAGAAAATAAGTTTGAAAACCTAGAGTATTCTTGGAAACATAATAGCTGAACTCTTTACAAATCTGGCAAGGATATCCAGTGGCTTTTGCTCATTTATTCTTTCTTTCCACCTGAATCCAGAGTTGTCTACTCAACACTCAATTGACTAGTTTAGCCAGATTAGAGTGAGGAGATTTAAAGTGATCTCCTGTCTGAGAAATGACACAAAGAATTTATTTGAATTTTTCACTTTTCAGATACTACTTGATCAAGGCTTCTTTCTTTTCCATATTCTTTTCTCTAAGGTTTTGTTTTTCCAGGTTCATTATATATTGTAG
Organism: Myrmecophaga tridactyla; assembly: GCA_004026745.1. Taxonomy (NCBI): domain Eukaryota; kingdom Metazoa; phylum Chordata; class Mammalia; order Pilosa; family Myrmecophagidae; genus Myrmecophaga; species Myrmecophaga tridactyla. Next base: position 14,104 of record PVIY010027365.1, on the reverse strand, counting down.
TTTTCAGAACATATAGGATAATTATAAAATGCTATTAGGAAAGAAAAAAATATATATAACAAGACTACCTTAAGGGCATTTAGCATAAAAGCAGCATCATTGAGATATCAACTTGAAAATTGAGAGTGTTTTATACTACTTAGCCCCATGCAAGTTTATGTCCAACTTCTCTGCACTGTGAATGTCTTACTAATTGTGTATAGCTGAGCATAATCCTTAGGAAACTGCAGGAGAGGTGCTTCTTGCAGATTACCATGCATACAAATCACCTGAGAATCCTGTTAAAATGCGGTTGTGATTCAAAAGGTCTGGGGTGGACCTGAGATTCACTGTTTATAGTAAGTGTCCAGGAGCCAATGCTGGTGGTCTGCGGACCACACTTTGAATAGCAAGGGGTCAAAGTACATCGTTTTTATCTGGGAAGTTGAAAATATCTCACCTGGGAGATTAAAGGCATCTATCTCGAAGATCGTTTTATAAAGGAGTTAGACTCTCAAAACATTTATTTTTAATCAATCTGCAGTTGTGTGGTCCTCCCCACCCCTCATCCCCCATTACAGACATAATCTAAATTCATTACAGCCTTAGACTAGTTATTCTTGGTCCTGTTATTTATTTATTTTTCTTTTAACGATAGCGATAGGGGTATGTCTTCTCTCTCTGCCTTAGCATCTTTCACAATAAAACAATCTGACTGTTACTTCTGTAGAAGAGTCAGAAGGGTGAACTGTCACTCTTAACTAGCATGTCTAATCTTACTGACAAATCTTCACCATAATTTCAGATACTCAGATAGACCATTTACATGGTTATTATTTTTGCTTATAAGTAGTGCAGAATTTTAGGACTCTGTGCTGGTTAGAGCACAGAGGCAAGGAAGCTGACACCCAGATCCCCTCAGGCAAGGATCACAGGCTATGTCCTAGAAAAGAGTCACAAAAATGTGGTTTTTATTATGGGAGAATCCCAGTCAGAGCAGGATTGGAACAGGGAAGTTCTAGCCTTGCTGTTGGTGTGGGGGGGGGGGATGTCCAAGTATATCTTTGTTCAAAAAATTTGTATTGAGTACCTACCTTATATGTGACATTTTCATGAGCACGTCATGCGCAGTAAATTTAGCAGCAGTAGCTCTCATTTAGTGGGAGCTTGCTCTATGCCCATTCTCCTAAGCACTGTGTATATTTATATAAGATTCATAGGTAGGTGTCATTATCCCCATTGATAGTTAAGGAAGTCTCAGGGTGTGGGCCTTGTCATATGGTAAAAATGGCTCCCAAATTTCCATGGTCTCAAAAGTCTGCCATATTTCCAGTCATCACATTCATATGTGATGATATCTGGCAGTAAAGAAGGGAATGTCTCTACTTCATGCTCTTTTTAAAGTAGAAGGAAGACTTCCAGAAGGCACCCATAGATTTTTCTTCATCTCTTACTGGTCATGTTTGTATCATAAGCCCACATCTAAAGTAATCGTCAGCCAAAGAAATGAACCACACTGGTCCCAATGGCTTAAACCAGAGGTCAATAAAGTACAACAAGTTGTACTTGTGGGCCAAATCCAGCCTGATATCATAAATAGTTTTATTAGAACACAGTCACATCCATTGGTTTACTTACTGTTTATGGCTGCTTTCACTCCATAACAGCAGAGTTGAGCAGTTGTGACAAAGACCTCATGGTTTGAAAAGCCTCAAGTATTTACTCTCTGCCCCTTAATGAAAAGTTTGCTGATCTCTGGCTCAGCCCCATCAGGGTCACCCCTTTCACTAAGGAGGAGAGTACATGAACAGAATGAGAGTTCTGTTAACAAGGAAGAAGGCATCTTCATTTCCAAGCAGCATATTCGCTGTAAAGGATATTTGCATGGGGAGGTAGATTTACCCGAGTGACAGTACATGGACCTACAGGTTAAGACCAGATGGAGAGCATTGGATGAGGTTAAAAACATAAAGAGAAGTGACATCTCACAGGTCTTGGCCATTTGGGAGATATGAATAATCCTTTCAGAATTCAGGTCCCATGCAGATCCCAGAGGTCACACACAGTAGTGACAGGGAGCACCAATAGCTCAGCAGAGCAGCTTCTAAGTTTTTACCTTGCGTTGCTGCTGGTTTTCATCCCTCTGAAGGTCAAGGAGACAAGAGGAACTGTGAATCTAATCAAAGCAGAACTGAGTAAAAATGAAAGGTCTATTTCATCGTACAGTAGGCGGGAAGGCTGGGCTTATTTAGCCATATCCTCTGGCCTTCAGCAACACAAAATGAGAAAGCTCAGAGAAAAGTATTATCTCTAGCTGTAAACTCTAAATTGGCACACGGCTCATGATTGATGAGTTCTTAAAAATTCCTGTTCTGATAATACAACTGGAAGTGAACCTGACGAGGAAGAAAAGGGTGGAATTTTAAAAATCAATGTAGTTTCAAAAGGAATTTTGATTTCATAAGAAGGAGGCAGCGTGCTGGTGGTGATAGGGTCATACAGATCTTGAATAAAATCCTGGTTATATCATTTGCTATTCCTGTGAATTTGAGGGCATTATTTAACCTCTCTGAGCCTCAGTTTCCCTATCTGAAATCAGAAGACTGTATGTACCCCTACAGAGTATTCTTGGAGGCTGTTCTTATTTGCTAACTGCCAGAATGCAGTATACCAGGAATGGAATGGTTCTTAAAAAGGGGACTTTAATAAGTTACAAGTTTACAGTTCTAAGGTTGAGAAAATGTCCCAGTTAAAGCAAGTCTATAGAAATGTCCAATCTAAGGCATCCAGGGAAAGATACCTTGGTTCAAGAAGGCCAATAAAGTTCAGGGTCTCTCTCTCAAGTGAGAAGACACATGGCGAACACAGTCAGAGTTTCTCTCTCATCTGGAAAGGCATATGGCGAACACGGTCATGGTTCCTCTGTCATCTGGAAGGGCACATGGTGAACACGGCATCATCTGCTAGCTTCTTCTCCTGGTTTCCTGTTTCATGAAGCTCCCCGGGAGGCATTTTCCTTCTTCATCTCCAAAGGTCACTGGCCGGTAGACTCTGCTTCTTGTGGCTATGTCATTCTGCTCTGCTCTCTCTGAATCTCTTTCATTCTCCAAAATGTTTCCTCTTTTATAGGACCCAAGAAACTTATCGAAACCCACCCAAATGGGTGGAGACATGTCGTCACCTAATCCAGTTTAACAACCACACTTGATTAAATGACGTCTCCAGGGAGATGATCTGATTACAGTTTCAAACAAAACAGTATTTTGTATGTTTGAAAAAGAGATTATTCTCCCTTTATGAAATGGGATTTAGATTAAAACATGGCTTTTCTAGGGTCCATACATCCTTTCAAACCAGCACAGAGACCAATGCTTCCACTCTTCCTCTTTGATCTCATTGTTTTCACCTTGTCTGAGACCTTGTCGCATTACCAGTTTTCACTCTTCAAAATCTTCAGATCTTACTCACCCTAAAAGAGAAAAAAAGACCTTTGTGACTAGTTTGCTGTTAACCACATTCTTAGCTCAGGGCCTTTTGCTTGTTTCCTTCAGCCTGTCCTGGCCCAACATACCCACTAAATACACCCACCAAGTGTTCATGGCCCCTCGCGGGGCGTGTGAATGTTCTGCAGCATTGGCTGCGGTGTAGAAGGTCCATTGCGGGGGGGCGGTCAGAGGGGACTGAGCAAGGTTGTGGCAGGACAGACACCACTCCTGCTGGCCAGACAGATGATGAGGCCTTGGTGCAAACAAATCAAAGTCCTCACAGGACCAAGTGACCCAAGCCTGGATCCACAGATGAGCGTCTTGCTCCCACACAGGTTGGGAAGCTGGTCTGCAGGCTGTTAGTATTCAATCCTACATGTCTCCAGAGCACTCAGGTGATCCACTCTCAAGTTCCCCTAGGCCAGGTCTGCTCAGATGGTGGTCCTATTCCCTTTTGGCCCATTTCCCCAGGAACAGCCTTCAAAGATCTTCTCTACTCCAGCTGTCTATAGATTTGCATGTTCTTCACATTTCATATAAATGGTATCATACATTGATTATGATTTTGTGCATGTCTTTTTGTGACTGGATTTTTTCACTTAGAATCATGTTTTTGAGGTTTATCCATGTTCTAAGGTATATCAGTACATCATTTATTTTTATTGTAGCATAATGTTCCATTGTATGGATGTACCATCTTTGATTTATACATTTGTCAGCTGATGGACATAAGGGTTTCCAACTTTTGGTTCTCGTGGATGATTTTGCTATGATCATTCATCTACAGGTTTTTCTTTGAGCATATGTTTCTATTTCTTTTGTGTAGATACCTAGATGTGAAATTCCTGGGCATATGGTAACTCTATATTTAACATCTTAAGGAACTGTCAAGTTATGTTCCAGAATTTCTGCACCATTTTACATTCCCACCAATAATATATGGGTGGTTCCAATTTCTCATATCCTTGCCAATATTTGTTCATCTTTTAGATTATAGTCATGAACTGGTATCACATCGATTCACATTTTTTCAATGACTAAGATGTTGAATGTCTTTATGTGCTTATTGGTCACTCATATGTCTTTTTCAGAGAAATTTCTATTCGAGTCCTTTGCCCATGTTTTCATTGTTTTGTTTGCCTTTTTGTCATTGAGTTGTAAGAGTTCCTTATGTATTCTGGATACTAGACCTTTATCAGGTATGTGATTTGCCAATATTTTCTCCCGATCTGTAGATCTTCTTTTCAATTTCTTGATGGTATCATTTGAAAGTTAATTTTGGTGAAGTCCAATTGATAACATTTTTTCTTTTACAATTTATGCTTTTGGTGTTATATTTAGGAAATCAACATTAAGGTCATGAAGAATTACTCCTATGTTCTCTTCCAAGACTTTTGCAGTTTTATCACTTATCATCCATTTTGAGTTAAATTTTGTGTATGGTGTGAGGTAACCCAAATTTATCCTTTTTGTGTGTAGATATCCAGTTGTCCTAACACTATTTGTTGAAAAGAGTTATTTTATTTTTCTTAAACAGTAGACCCATTTTGGAGAACAGATTGGAATAATTTTAGCAAATGGTAATGAGAAAGCAGAACTCTACAATGCTATTTTGTTTCTGTCTTCTTATCAAGGAATATGGTCTTATACAAGAAAAGAGGGCAAATACTTAGACCCTAAGTAGGTGAAGAGATACTAAGAGGACATTAACTTTTAAATAGACTATAAATATTATAGCTGAATTATATCCCCTTAATATTGAGTTGTGGTTGCTTAGCTGCTCACCCTAATGCCTGAGGAATCAGGGTAAATGCGAGTGGTGCTCACAGCCTGGAAAGGGTCAAACAAAATCTTAATTTTCATAAACAGAAACTGGTAGACTCTAGAAACTATCCATAAGAAGTCTTGACATTATTCTTGAAAAAATTGTCTAGATTATTATGAAACAGATGTTTCCTATATCTTTGGAAAAGAGTCTGAGTAGGTTCACTATGAATAAGAAAGGCCAAATTAACCTCAATTTTTGTTCCCTGGGTAGTCAGGGGACTATTACAGACACAGTGGGCTTGAATTGGAGCAAAGCATTTTACATCTAACCATTTTTGTCCTAGAGACAAAAATGCAGAACTCTGCCCTGGGTAACTCTGTTGTCAGCAGGATTTTCAGCTGGCTGAATGATGGTGAGTACAAATAACAAGTGAGGTGGCCTGCCTTGGAGAAAGCCATGAACTTCAGTCTTTAGAAGTTGTCCTGTCAGATCTTTTAGTAATGTCAGGGATGAAAACACAGAAGGCATGGAAAAAACCTAGAAGGAATACGTTGACTGACAAACGTCAAGGCTAACAACTCAGAAAGTGATAAAGACTGACTAACTCTAATAAGACATGATTTAATAAATATTAAATAAATATAAACTCCTGTACTTAGGTTCAAATAGCTGGCTACTCAAGCTGTGAACAGAGGAGACGTCGTGTAATAAAATTGTAGTTTGGATGAAAAAATCTTAAATTTCAGGCTTGATAGCCATCTGCATTAAGAATGTGGGGTGCCTTTAAAAGGGATGCATTATTTATTGAAGTCTAGAGTCTGAGAGAGAGAAAATAATGCTCTAACTTTGTTCTGCTCTAGAGCCGCTCTAACTCCCCTGGCCTTTTGGGGATGACCCTGATAAAAGTTCTCTTTATTGCTGGGCTCTGCCAGCCTCTGCCTACTGGAGTTGGAGGTCCTCTTCAGCTTGTGGAATTGCCAGATTGTGGTAGTGCTGAAACAGGCATCAGGCGCTTCTCTTCTCACTCCAGTGCCTCAATCATTGTTTAAGTCCCTATTGCTTGGGATTGCCCTTCCCAGATTTCTGTTATGACTTTTCAGTTGGTATAGGAGCCTGATCCTGCCACCAGCAAGAAATATTAGGAAGGGTATGTGCATCTGGTGATTTACAAACCCAGGACAGCGCTTTATAGATTGTGTTTCATCAAGAAATTTGTCTCCGCATAAAAGCATTTTTTTAATTTCCTAAGGTCATTAGCTTTTTTGGGGGTTGGTTTATCCTTTTGAGTGGAAGCAGAAGGGCTTTCCCTGAGAATGTGGGTGAGGTTGCTGAGCAAGCTGGGATCTGCTACTGTGCTCAGTCAGTAGACCTCCTGACTTTCTCTCTTGATTCTGAAAACAAGGATACAAAATAGAGTTCCAGGTTGAAGTGGAAATGCACCCGGTCCTTACCTGTGACTGAATCACTTACCCAGAGGGGAAAGGTTGATTGATTCACTTTAAATAATACTAGACAGCAATAATTCTTGGGGGAAGTAGATAAAATGACTCTAAGGCCTAGGAGGGTTGCATTAATCTCCTGGCTTTAGCTAGGCCCTACAGTGCTTTCCAGGCACATAAGCATCTGTTTTAATTTGCTAATGCTGCCAGAATGCAATATACCAGAAATGGGTTGACTTTTATTAAGGGGATTTATTAAGTTACAAGTTTAAAATTCTAAGGCCATAAAAATGTCCAACTAAGGTATCCAGAGAAAGATACCTTGACTCAAGAAAGGCCAGTGGCATCCGGAACACCTCTGTCAGCTGGGAAGGCATGTGGCTGGCATCTGCTGGTTCTCTGGCTTCTGGTTTCAAACAGCTTCCCTGGGGCGTTTTCTTTCTACATCTCCAGACAACTCTGTCTGTGTGAGCGCTGAGCTTTTTCCAAAATGTTTTCCCTTTCCAGTAAACTAATCAGGACTCACCTTGAATGGGTGGAGTCACATTCCATCTAATCAAAAGGTCACACACCCCAAACTGTGTGTGTCACACATCCACGGAAGTAATCTAATAAAAAGGCCACACCCACAATTGAGTGGGTCATTCTCCATGAAAACAATCTAATCAAAGGTTCACTCTAAGCAATAGATCTGGCCCCACAAGATTGGATTAGGAAAATAACTTGGCTTTTCTGTGGTACACAACAGTTTCAAACTAGCACAACATCTGTTCTATTTCTATACATTTTCAGAGAAATGTATTTGATCACCTGCCCTGAAAACTTATTGCACTACTTAATGATGAAGAAATCTTAATAACAGCAAAAATAATAATGTACACTTCTTGTTGCACATTTCATAAGTGCCAGGTATTGGCCACAAAGGTGACATAGAACATCCGATTCAATCCTCACAATAATCCTAAGAGATAATATCTTAGTTTGACAAAGCTGCTGATGCAAATACTACAAACTGGCTTTGACTTAACAAAAGGAATTTTTTGACTGACGGTTTTGAAGCTAGAAGATGTCCAAAATCAAGATCTCAGCAAGGCTTGCTTTCTCTGAGTCTGTAGGTTCTGGTTGCTGGTAATCCTGGATTTTCTTGTCTTGCATCTCTGCCTCCATCATATGGCGATGTCCTCCCCTTTCATCTCCTCTGTCAATTTCTCCTGACTTCAGGCTACTTTCTGTGGTCTTCTTCAACTTCTGTTTTTCTGTTTCTTCTCTTTATAAAGGCTCCAACAGTATGGATTGAGACCTACCTATTCAATTGGGCCGCAACTAAAAATAACATCTTCAAAATGTCCCATTTACAATGGGTTCACAGCCCCTGCAATGTGGATGCAGATTAAGAACATTTGCCTTTGTTGGGGGCACATAAGTGAGTTCTGTTGCAGATAGCAATGTTTTTCTTCTTTTACAGATGAGGAAATGGAAGTTTAAGGTCATATAACCAGTAAGTGTCAGAACCAAGATTTAAGCTCATGTTTGTTCGGCTGTAGGCAGCTCTTATCTAGTGATAGATCAACTCAACTCCCTGTCACCGTTTTGTAAGCCTTTCCCAGTGATGTGTTGGAGTTAGCTCGCTGATTTGCAAGAGGAACTCTAAATTTTCAGGAATTTCACAAGCTTGCTGTTAAACATAGCTATTATTAAAAATTAAATTACAGAAACTTACAATTAAGTCAATTATGTGAAAACTTTAGTAAACACATTTAAACCTTTCCATTTCCTAATTATTTTACCACATTTTACTTCTGTCAGTGTTCTTGAGATTATTGACATCTGGTGTATCCATATCATGGAAATACCATATAATGAACTACTGCTGTGCATCTTTTTCCAATTCTGCATTCAGTGATGGTTTCTTGAAATTGACCACGGTGGGAAAATGTATACCACAGAAATGGGCAAATGCTACAAATCAGGGTTTGAGTTTTTGGTTTTTTTTTTTATAAACTTTTTTTATTAATTAAAAAAAATTAACAAAAAAATTAAGATATCATTCCATTCTACATATACAATCAGTAATTCTTAATATCATCACATAGTTGCATATTCATCATTTCTTAGAACATTTGCACCGATTTAGAAAAAGAAATAAAAAGCCAACAGAAAAAGAAATAAAACGATAATAGAGAAAAAAAGATTATACATACCATACCCCTTACCCCTCGCTTTCATTTACCACTAGCATTTCAAGCTGAATTTATTTTAACATTTGTTCCCCCTATTATTTATTTTTATTCCATATGTTCTACTCTTCTGTTGATATAGTAGCTAAGAGGAGCATCAGACACAAGGTTTTCACATTCACAGAGTCTCATTGTGAAAGTTATATCATTGTTCAATCATCATCAAGAAACATGGCTACTGGAACACAGCTCTACATTTTCAGGCAGTTCCCTCCAGCCTCTCCGCTACATCTTGAACAACAAGGTGATATCTACTTAATGCGTAAGAATAACCTCCAGGATAACCTCTCGACTCTGTTTGGAATCTCTCAGCCATTGACACTTTATTTTGTCTCATTTCCCTCTTCCCCCTTTGGTCTAGAAGGTTCTCTCAATCCCTTGATGTTAATTCTCAGCTCATTGAGTTGTTGTTTTGTTGATATTTAGTATATGCTCATTCCGTTCTACATATATAATCAATAATTCGCAATATCATCACATAGTTGCAGATTCATCGTCATGATCATTTCTTAGAACATTTACATCAATTCAGAAAAAGAAATAAAAAGACAACAGAAAAATAAAACAAAAACAGAAAGAAATTATACATACCATACCCCTTTCCCCTCCCTTTCATTGATCACTAGCATTTCAAACTAAATTTATTTTAACATTTGTTCCCCTATTATTTATTTTTATTCCATATGTTCTACTCATCTGTTGACAAGGCAGACAAAAGGAGCCTCAGACACAAGGTTTTCACAATCACACAGTCACATTGTGAAAGCTGTATCATTATTCAATCATCATCAAGAAACATGGCTACTGGAACACAGCTCTACATTTTCAGATCTTTTTGTTTCCTACCTTCATTTTCACTGATAATTTAGGGCAAATTAATAATCAATTTGTGGCTGCAAATCAGCAGCCCCTTAAATTTAATGTCCTTTCTAACTATTAAACAGTTTCATTAGTGTGAATTCACAAACATTCAATGAGAACAATTTGTAAAATTGCATAAGTATTTAAAACAGACAATAAGAATAAATCTTGAATTTTATAATGACAGGTTCTTTGTTCTGCTTCCAAGGTCCTTTCCCTTCTATCTGCCTAACAACCCTTGGGCTAGTAATAGTCACGGCATTGCTTGTCTTCGAAGCACAAGTTGAAAATAAAGTCTGTCTTTAGGGATTGCAGCTTCAGAAAGACTTTTTTTTTTTTTTTTTTTGCTTATGATGAAGTAAATAAATCTGTCTTTTCTGAGGTTAAGTTAGGAACTGAAGCGGAAGTAACAGTGGGTTGCCATTAGGATAATTATTGCTTTAGAACTCAAAGGCGCTGAGTGTCAATGTCCACACATGGGCGTGGCTGTTAGGAGCTCCGGTTGCAGGTGTGTAACTTTTTACTTTATTTCAAGCAATAAACATAGTCCTCGAAAATTTTTGGAATTTGTAAGCATTTGAGTGTATAACTTGGAATGTGCTGGGTTGTAATGGCGAGCATTTTTACGGTTTTTACAGCATAACCAGCAGACTGGCTATAGCGATGAAGAAAACAGAATGACTTCTTAAAGGAACAAGGGACACCAGAAAAATAAAGGGTTATATTATTTTTGCAAAAGGCATAAGAATATTTCCTCGTACTATTTTGCATTTCCTATTGTTCCACCCCCCCACCGCCACTTAGTTTGAGCTGTCACATTTTTATGGGGCAAATTCCCAAAGAAGTTGGAATTTCATGAAGCCAATATAGAGACATCACCATGTTCAGATAAAGAGGAGGCACACTAGCAATGCATTTACTCAGGCATTTATGCTGTAGACGTCCCTCTCCTGAGTCAGCAAGCCTCCGTGGAAGGGAACTGCAGCCAGGAGTTGTTATTTGGGGTTCTGCCCCTAATATGTTGTGGAATATGCTGATGAAATATACTCAAGTTTCCTATCTCTAAAATGAATATAACAACCCCTAAGAATTGGCTTGATTCCGAATGCTTCTCACTGATTTATAAAAGTCTTAAAAATGTGTAGAGGCAACTTGGATGAATTGGCCTTAAATATTAACCAGCATCTACAGGGAGAAATGACTACGCACTGCAAATTCCACATCACGGACTAGGGTGCTGCAGGCAAGACAGCGCATCTGCAGCTATTTGGAAACACTTTGATAATGAATTGAATTTCATATCAGGTAAACAAAGAGAATTTTATCATCTGTGCATCCATGTGGATTGTACTGATGGAGAACAACTGAAACTGTTTACAAAATAAGTCTACAATGACCTCCGTTCCAGGAGAGAACAAAGCATAAGAAACAAAACGAAACAGGATAGCCATGGCCACCTCTTTCTGAAATTAAAATATTCTTGGGGGGAAAAAAACAAGACTCATTGTGTAGAATGACATGAGGTGACATCTGAACATCCTGGGCATTTTCTCAGTCATCACTTGGATCAGTGAGTAAAAAGACGGCTCTTCCTCCAACTCAGCAGTAGGTGTCGCTGCTGTCAAGTAAAAGTCCAGGAAAGCTCCGGCCTAAAGAATTCTGTTAGGGAATGGAAAGGACCGCTAGTTAACTATTAAAATTAAGTAAGCATCCAGCTTTCTTTCCCTCCCCAAATTCAAATCCTTCACAAAATACTGCTGTGTTGTTGTTTTTTTTTAAATTAAAAAATCACATATGGTGGTTCTGAAACTGTTGCATACTACCCATCCATTTATTTATTAATTCATTCATTCAACAAATACTTACATGCACCTACAATGTGCAAGGCTTCGGTCAGGTTTTGGGCTTATAGTCATAAACCATACAGACACCTCGGCTTTATGGAGCTTACCATTTGCTGGAGAAGCCAGGCAGTGAAAGAGATGACATCAAAAATGAAATAATTACAATACAGAGAGAGTAATCTAATCATAGGGATATGGAAGGCAGACTGTAAGGGGACTTACCAAATCCAGGGTTCAGGGATGACTTCTTGTGTTGGTGTTGAAGAAGCTGCTCAGATTATGCATCAAAACACAGATTTGAGAGCCACAGTTTAATCCCTTCACTCCATTCAAAATTCTTACGGGTTCTTGTGATACGATTCATCTCCTTTGTCATCAGTACCACTTGCATGCATAAAGATTTCCACCCCTTCTGGTTTTATTCTGATCATTTGATATATCTAAAAAATCAATCATGGTTTTTATTACCATCATTACCTCTCCCTTGAGATACTGAAAATTCCTTAGTGTCTTTTATGTGTCACATTCTTTGATAAATATTCTTGATTATAAATATGTGATAGTGTGGAAGATAAAATTGAATGTTAGGTGCAGACGCTCTTTCCTTTGCATCTATTTTCACTCTTCATGAGGTGTTAAGATTGAATAAAAAGCTTCAGATTCCATCAGGGAGTTAAAAAGTCAGCCAAAAACACAACTGGGAACCAGTTTGGCAACAGTGAAGTGACCTAGCTGGCAGAAAAGGACTGCCTATTGAAATAGATATTGGACATTTTAAAAATGTCCAAGAAAGAAATATTGATAAGAAACATGAAGTTATTCTGTTCAATATGTACTATATCTCCAGTGACTCATGAATTACATTTTGAAACCCTAAATTCAATTTATTAAGGGTCCCAAAGATTGATTTCTGGCATGAGATAACCAAGTTAAAAGTCTGAGTGCCTCCTTTTTAGGAGACCCAAATATTTGTATTGCCAAGACAGAAGAATTGTGTTCTCATGAATCAGAAATAAATTCCTTTGCTTCCTTTTCAGTTAAGAAATTGCAAAAATAAGTTATGTATTTCTTTACTTAACTCTCAGGTCTGCACTCACCTTGATTTAATTCATTTCCCCAAACCTTTATCTGTCGTTATAAAAACTATGGCTTCAAGCCTAGTATGTTTGCATCTGTTGAGCTTACCAACTGTTTTCCGTGGAATAAAGGAAGTAAATGTTCAAGTGTGCCAGATTATAAAATAAATTGCCAAGAAGCGAACACTCAGAACAGCCAGAAGCATATCTGTTCCCAGTTTCTCTTGGTTTATTTGCATGTCGCCTCTTCCATTTACATGCTCAGGAAGTCGAAGTGATAGGTTATGTCTTAATATATTAAAGGAAACACTGTAATATTGTGGGAGGAACCCTAGGGAGACACCCCATGGGGCTAGCTTTGCTGCTAGTGGATGCTATGGTCTTGGGTCACTCCTTCCTAAGTTCTCTGAGCCTTGTATTTCTCAGTTATAGAGCCAGGCTTTGGACTGATCTCAGGTCACTGAGTAGAACCCGTCTAACTTTCCTCTGTGATCTCCTCCAGTGTATTTGGGTGTACCTTGCTTTTTGACTCAAAGGAAGAGCTGATCCCACCTTGTCCAAATCTAACCCTTGTACGGTGCTCTGGATCCTATCAACTTTTTCCTCCTTTTTTGAGAACATTTTCTTATCAATTATCCTCCATATTAACTATGTTTTCCACCTATTCTTCCCTATCACCTTCTTCCTCTCAAGATTTTACCCAAAAGAGAGTGTTTTCCCACTACCTCTCGCTACTATTCGCTCTATCTCTGCCCCTCTTTGAGTTACTTCCTCGTTTTCCAATCACTCCTTATTCCATGCTTCCTCCATTCTGCTGAAAGTTTTTTTTTTTAAAATCATGAATTCCTAATTTCCTAATCTAATAATCCAAAGAACCCGTTTCAGCCTTCACCCTTCTTGATCTCTCTGTTTCAGCACTATAAACCAGTAACAATTACTACTTAATAGCTTCTCTTTCTGTGCTTGATGCCATTTGCCTTCTGGGGCTCTGCTCTGATTTTTAAAATCATTCCCTCTCAAGTCTACATCAAGACCCCTTTCTCTGCCCACCCCATCCCATTGGCATTGACCTGTGCTCTGTCCTTGGTCCTTAACTTTTCTCTTAGCCACAGCCTCTCTCTTATTCTCTCATTCCGCGTTCTAGTTTGCTAGCTGCCAGGATGCGATATACCAGAAACGGAATGGCTTTTAAAGAGGGAAATTTATTAAGCTGTAAATTTATAGTTCTGAGGCCGTGAAAATGTCCCAATTAAAGAAAGTCTATAAAAATGTCCAAATTAAGGCACCAACAAGAGGTTACTTTTACTCAAGAAAGGCCGATGAAGTTCAGGGTTTCTCTCTCAGCTGGAAAGGCACATGGTGAACATAATGATGTCTCCTAGCTTTCTCTCCAGGCTTCTTGTTTCCTGAAGCTC
>PVIY010027364.1:19615-34387 GCA_004026745.1 Myrmecophaga tridactyla | reverse complement strand
CCTATAAAAGAGGAAACATTTTGGAGAATGAGAGATTCGGAAAGAGCAGAGAATGCTGTAGCACCACGAAGCAGAGTGTTCACGAGCCAGCAACCTTTGGAAATGAAGAAGGAAAATGCCTCGGGGAGCTTCACGAAACTGGAAGCCAGGAGAGAAAGCTAGCAGATGATGCCATGTTCGCCATGTGCCCTTCCATCTGAGAGAGAAGCCCTGACTGAGAAGCCCTGACTGTGTTTGTCATGTGCCTTCTCACATAAGAGAGAAACCCTGAACTTCATCGGCCTTCTTGAACCAAGGTATCTTTCCCTGGATGGATGCCTTTGATTGGACATTTCTATAGACTTGTTTTAATTGGGACATTTTTTTGGTCTTAGAACTGTAAACTAGCAACTCATTAAATTACCCTTTTTAAAAGCCATTCTGTTTCTGCTACATTGCATTCCGGCAGCTAGCAAACTAGAACAGATGGCATGGTACCCCATGACAAACTCTGGGATCTGTGCTGTAACTACTTGTTGAAGACTGCTTTGAAAACTATTGCTTTCTTCTTTCTTTGCTTTGTATATATGTTATATTATACAATAAAAAAAGAAAACAAATTAATTTCACCTATTTCTTTTTAATTTTTTTTAAACTTTTTAATTGTATAATATAACATATGTAAAAAGCAAAGAAAGAAAAAAGCAATAGCTTTCAAAGCACTCTTCAGCAGGAAGTTACAGGACAGATCCCAGAGTTTGTCATGGACTACAAAACGATCCTCTCAGATTTTTCCTTTTAGCTGCTCCAGAATATAGAAGGCTAGAAGGCTTAAATTTTTTTTTATCATCACAATGAACATTTTTTTCTTTTTGTGAAAAATAACATATATACAAAAAAGCAATAAATTGCAAAGCACAGCACCATTTAGTTGTAGAACATATTTCAGAGTTGGGCATGGGTTACAATTCCACAATTTTAGGTTTTTACTTAAGATACTGGAGACCAAAAGAGATACCAATTTAACGATTCAGCAATCATATTCATTTGCTAAATCTTACCTTCTCTGTATAACTTCACCATGACCTTTGATTGTTTTTACTTTTTTGTGTGTGGCTCCTACAAAATGCAAAATTACATATTTGGGCCACATTATTTATCTGTCAGACAGTGCTAGTGTAAGAAAAGTCAGAGTAAGTTTGAATTTAAAAATATATATATCGGGCGGGCCACGGTGGCTCAGCAGGTAAGAATGCTTGCCTCCCATGCCCGAGGACCCGGGTTCGATTCCTGGTGCCTGCCCATGTTAAAAAATAAATAAATATATATATATATATCACTATGAGGGCGTGCCACAGTGGCTCAGCAGCCAGAGTTCTCGCCTGCCATGCCAGAGACCCGGGTTCAATTCCCGGTGCCTAACCATGAGAAAAAAAAAAAAGTATATGTTACTATGAGAGAAAAACTCTTGACATTGAAAGGCAGCAAAAACTATGATTATAGGCCAAATGAAACAGAGATGATGCAGATTAACAGTAGAAATATCTAAAGTTTATATATGTACTACCATAGTTTTCTGTACAGTGCTACCCAGAAGACATAAAAACTTACCTTGTTTATCTCATTCACAATAAATCCTTCTGAAGCTGTAACCTCTGGGATGCCATCTGGGCCAATACCTTGACAAGTTAGGCTGCCATACAAAGTCGGTTTCCCTATAGAGTACAAAAGAAGTAGGTCTCAAAAAATAAGAAGAATTAACATGGTTCTCGTTGAAGATCCAGGAAACTGGTCCATGCAAGAAAAACAGGTAGTTATGCTAAAAGAGAGGAGGCAGTTGTCCAACAATGTGATTATATCAAATGCCACTGATTGTTCAATTTAAAATGGTTAATTTTATGTTATGTGAATTTCATCTCAACAAATTTCAAAGGAGATATTTAAAAAAAGGGAAGTGAAGTGAAAAGAGGACAAGACAAGGGAAAATCTAACATGGGAGAAAATACACTCAAGGGCTTACAGCTAGGAACAAAGATTTAGATATGATGTTGTATTTGTTGAGAGAACTATTAGAGCGATTTCCACATCAGTCTTACCAGAGGTGAAATGGAATTCTTCCACGAAATAAGGTAAATTAACATGTAAATATGTATTTATCAAGACTTCCAGGAAGACAGCTGAATAGAGTAGGTCAAGATTAGCCCTGCTCCACGAAAAAGTTAGAGAAGGGACAGGAGGGCGAATGAGGCGGCAATTTGGGAGTGCGGCTGACCTGGGACAGCCTTCTGCACCATATAGGGCTGATCTTGTTGTAGAGGCTGAGGAACTGAGAGGCAGAAAGCTGAAGTCTGGCACAGAGGTATGGAACCCATGGGAGTGCACGGACGGCAGACGGAGACTAGGAAGTAAGCCAGGACACATTCCTTGGGCTTGCTACCCTCACCAGCACAGTCCTGTGACCGGTGACTCACCCCACACCCCAAGCAAGCACCCAAACCCTGTCACCCGCTTCCATTCCTCGCATTCCAGGCGCCCCCACCCCAGAAGCCCCCAGCACATGTACCTATCTCACACACCCACCTCAAGTGCAGCCAAACCCACCTCTCCTGCACCCCTCCCGAGTACTACCTCCCCCTCCCTGTTTCCTGCAGGCTGTTGCCAGCGCATAAAGGCTGTGGGCACTAACCTCCATACCCAGGCTACCCCCACTCCCTGTCCATAGGGTTGTATTTCCTCACCCCACACCCCTTGAGCTCTGCACATCAGTTTATGGCACTCCTAGACATGTGCATGTGCATGGGTCCCCAATCATGTCATTCAGCTCTGGGAACCTTAGTTTACAGCAGTCCTAGAACTGCACATGTGCATGGCCCTCAGCCATACTTCCCAGCTCACAGAAAGTGCTGACCTGAGCAGCAGGGTCACATCTGACCCCAATCCATGAAGGCATAATGCCAATCTGCTGCCACAACTCTACACATGCGCACAAAGGGCCCCATGCCTTGGCCCAGTGCACACCAGGGTTAGGCCCCCCAGATCAGTGCACCCGCACAGCTACATCCTTCCTGGCTGTTGGGCACCCACATTCACAAGCATCAGCATAACATCCCCAACCTGCGCCTATCCCTGCCCTAAAACAAATCACCACACTGAGTGCCCCATCCCGTATTCTACTACTCCTGCACATCCATCCGCAAACACAAGACTGAGAGAAATCACCTCTGAAAGTAAATCAATGAAGATATTTACATGTTATGAAGACAGCAGAAGATCACTAAGCTTATTACAATGCAGACAGATACAGCCCTGCCTAATGACCAAATTAAAACACCAGAGGAGACACAGACTTTGGAACAACTAATCAAAGATGTTCATACAATCCTACTAAATTCTAAAATAAGTGGAATGGCAAATGACATAAAGGAGATCCAGAAGACAGTAGAAGAGCATAAAGAGGAATTTGAAAGAATAAATAGAAAAATAGCAGATATCACAGAGATTAAAGACTGTTGATCAAATAAAAACATATTAGAGGCACACAACACCAGATTTGAAGAGACAGAAGAAAGAATAAGTGATATAGAGGACAAGATAACTGACTTTGAAGACTCAAAACAGCAAATGGCAAAAAAAGATGGAAAAATTTGAATTGGATCTCAGGGAAATGATAAACAAAACAAAGCACACGAATATAAGAATCATTGGTGTCCCAGAAGGAGAAGAGAGAAGTAAAGAGCTAGGAAGAGTAGCTGAGGATATAATGTGGGAAAACTTGCCAACCCTCATAAAAGACATAAATATATAAGTCAAAGAAGCTCAAAGAACTCTAAACAGAATAAATCCAAATAGGCCTTCCCCAAGACACATGCTAATCAGTCTGTCAAATGTTGAAGAGAAGCAGAAAATCCTGAAAACCTCAAGAGAAAAACAATCTACCACATACAAGGGAAACCAAATGAAACTGAGTTCAGAGTACTCAACCAGCACCCTGGAGGTGAGAAGGCAATGGCATGATATATTCAAGATCCTGAAAGAGAAGGACTTCAAGCCAAGAATTCTGTACCCAGCCAAATTGTCCTTCAAAACTGAGGGATATTAAAGTATTCACAGACAAACAAGTACTAAAAGAATTTGTCAACAAGAATCAGCCCTACAGGAAATACTATAAAAAGACTTTTGCCACCTGAAAAAAACAGACAGGTGAGGGAGGTCTGAAGGAGGGCACAGAATTGAAGAGTACCACTAAGAGTAATTTAAAGAATGCAAAGAGAAAGGTGGAAAATAATATAGATCTGACAAATAAAATAAAAAAGATAAGATAGTGGATTCAAGAAATGCCTTTTCAGTAATAACTTTGAATGTTAACGGACTAAAAGATACAGACTGGTAGAATGGATAAATAAGCATAATTCAGCTATATGCTGCTTACAAGAAACTCATTTTAGACACACAGATACAAACAGATTGAAAGTGAAAGGATGGAAAAAGAGTATCCTCACAAATTGTAACCAAAAGAAAGCAGGAGTAGCTATACTAACATCAGACAAAATAGACTTTAAATGTAAAGACATCATAAGAGACAAGAAGGACAATTCACCAAGAAGATATAACAATCATAAATGTTTATGCTTCCAATCAAGAAGCTCCAAAGTACCTGAGACAGATATTGGCAAAACTGAAGGGAGCAATAGCTGTTTCAACATTAATAGTAGGAGACTTCAATACACCACTCTCCTCTACAAATAGAACAACCAGACAGCGGATCAACAAGAAAATAGAGAAGTTAAATAACTTGATAAATGAATTAGACCTAACAGACATATATAGGTCATTGCACCCCAAAGCGCAGGATATACATTCTTCTCTAGCACTCATGGAACATTCTCCAGGATAGATCATATGCTGGGATACAAAACTGGTCTTTATAAATTTAAAAACACTGAAATTATTTCATAGCACTTTCTCTGATCACAATGGGATGAAGCTGGATCTCAACAACCACCAAAGAATGAAAATATTCACAAATATATGGAAATTAAATAACATACTCTTAAACAACCAGTGGGTCGAAGAAGAAATTATTAGAGATATAAATAGCTATCTGGAGACGAGTGAAAATAAGAATACAACTTATCAGAACTTATGGGATGTGGCAAAGACTGTGCAGAGAGAGAAATTTATTGCCCTAATTGCCTATATTAAAAAATAAGAAAGAGCAAACCTTGAAGACTTAACACCGGGAGAAACTTGAGAATGAATAGCAAACTAACACCAAAGCTAATAGAAGAAGAAAAATAACAAAGATTAAAGCAGAGATAAATGAATTGGAGAACAGAAGAACAATAGACAGAATCAATAAAAGTTGGTTCTTTGAGAAAAATCAGTAAAATTGATGGGCCACTAGCAAGACTGACAAAGAAAAAAAAAGAGAGAACAGGCAAATAAACAAAATCAGAATTGAGAAGGGGTGTGTTACCAGAGATCCCGAAAAAAAAAATAGAATTCATAAGAGGATACTATGGACAACTATATGCCAAAAAACTAGACAACTTAGATGAAATGGACAAATTCCTGAAGACAAGCAAACAAGCTACACGGACTCAAGAAGAAATAGAACATCTCAACAAACCAAGCACAAGTACAGAGTTCAGTAATCAAAAATCTTCCTACAAAGAAAAGCCCAGAGCCAGATGGCTTCACAGGGGAATTTTATCAAACATTCTATAAAGAACCAACACCAATCCTGCTCAAACATTTCCAAAAAATTGAGTAAAAAGGATCTCTACCCAATTCATTTTATGAAGCTAATATCATTTATTTCTATTTTTTATTAATTTTTAAATTAAAAAAATAACAAACACAAACATTCTTAACATATGATCATTCCGTTCTACATATATAATCAGTAATTCACAATATCATCACATAATTGTATATTCATCATCATGATCATTTCTTAGAACATTTGCATCAATTCAGAAAAAGAAATAAAAAGACAACAGAAAAAAATTCATACATACCATACTCCTTACCCCTCCCTTTCATTGATCACTAACATTTCAACCTACTAAAATTATTTTAACATTTGTTCTCCCTATTATTTATTTTTATTCTGTTATGTTTTACTTGTCTGTTGATAAGGTAGATAAAAAGAGCATCAGACACAAGGTTTTCACAACCACACAGTCACACTGTGAAAGCTATATCATTATACAAACATCTTCAAGAAACATGGCTACTGGAACACAGCTCTACATTTTCAGGCAGTTCCCTCCAGCTTCTCCATTACATCTTGACTAACAAGGTGATATCTATTTAATGCGTAAGAAAACCCCCAGGATAACCTCTCGACTCTGTTTGGAATCTCTCAGCCATTGACACTTTATTTTGTCTCATTTCACTCTTCCCCCTTTTGGTCAAGAAGGTTTTCTCAATCCCTTAATGCTGAGTCCCAGCTCATTCTAGGATTTCTGTCCCACATTGCCAGGAAGGTCCACACCCCTGGGAGTCATGTCCCACCTAGAGAGCGGGAGGGCAGTGAGTTTGTTTGTTGTGTTGGCTGGAAACAAGGCCACATCTGAGCAACAAAAGAGATTTTCTTGGGGGTGACTCTTAGGCCTAATTTTAAGTAGGCTTGACCTATTCTTTGTGGGGTTAAGTTTCATATGAACAAACCCCAAGATTGGGGGCTCAGCCTATGGCTTTGGTTGTCCCCAGTGCTTCAGAGAATATCAAGAATTCTCCACTTGGGGAAGTTGAATTTTCCCCTTTCTCACCATTCCCCCAAGGGGACTTTGCAAATACTTTTTTACTCACTTTTCAAATCACTCTGGGTTTTACTAGGGTATCACTCTGGAAAAACCTACAAAATCTTACGCCCTACTCAAGGTTCCATTTACTTATGATGTTCAATTAAGCTGTCTACATAAGTTATATTAGGAAATGCACTAGTCAAAACATAAATTTTGTACCAAATAAACATTTTTTGCTTTAGTCTCACACATAAGTTGAACTTTAAAATATTAATTATCATCTATTTTTAGCATCCTGCAGTAATGATATTCCTTTGTTCTTCCTCATGCAAAAACATTTTAAAAATTTGTACATTTAGTCACCATAATTATACACTCCAGGCATTCCTAGATTATACCATCTCAATCTTTATTGTCCACCTTTCACAATCACAGTCACAGTCACATTGTGAAAGCTATATCACTATATAATCATCTTCAAGAAACATGGCTACTAGAACACATTTTCTCTACATTTTCAGGCAGTTTCCTCCAGCCTCTCCATTACATCTTGAATAAAAAGGTGATATCTACTTAATGCGTAAGAACAACCCACAGGATAACCTCTTGACTCTGTTTGGAATCTCTCAGCCATTGACACTTTGTCTCACTTCACTCTTCCCCCTTTTGGTCGAGAAGGTTTTCTCAATCCCTTGATGCTGAGTCTCAGCTCATTCTAGAAGTTCTGTCCCACGCTGCCAGGAAGGTCCACACCCCTGGGAGTCATGTCCCACATAGACGGGGAGGGTGGTGAGTTTGCTTGTTGTGCTGGCTGGAGAGAGAGGCCACATATGAGCAACAAAAGAGGCTCTCATGGGGGTGACTCTTAGGCCTAAAATCAAGCAGGCTTGACCTATCCTTTGTGGGGTCAAGTTTCATATGAACAAACCTCAAGACTGGGGGCTCAGCCTATAGCTTTAGTTGTCCACATTGCTTGTGAGAATATCATGAATTCAATTTGGGAAAGTTGAATATTCTCACATCCTGCAGTAATGACAAGGTGTTCTTCCTCATGCAAAAACATTTTTAAATTTGTACATCTAGTCACTCTCATTATACACTCTAGGCATCCCTAGATTATACCATCTCAGTCTTTATCATTTCTCTTTCTTTCTGATTTCATTTGTGCCCCCAGACCTCCTCCCTCTACCATTCTCACATTCAGCTTCATTCAGTGTTTTAACATAATTGTATTACAGTTAGGTAGTATTGTGTTGTCCATTTCTGAGTTTTACATTCAGTCCTGTTGCACAATCTGTGTCCCTTCTGCTCCAATTATCCTATATCTTACCCTAATTTTATTTTCTGATGGTCTCTGTTACCAATGAAATTCTCCAAGTTTATTCACTAATGTCAGTTCATATCACTAAGACCATACAGTATTTGTCTTTTTGTTTCTGGCTAATCTCACTCAGCATAATGTCCTTAAGGTCCATCCATGTTGTTATCTACTTCATAACTTTATTCTGTCTTACAGCTGCATAATATTCCATCATATGTATATACCACAGCTTGTTTAGCCACTTGTCTGTTGATGGACATTTTGGCTGTTTCCTTCTCTTCACAATTGTAAATAATACTGCTATAAACATTGGTGTGCAAATGTCCATTTGTTTCCATGCCCTCGTGTCCTCTAGGTAGATACCTAGCAATGGTATTGCCGGGTCATATGGCAATTCTATACTTAGCTTCCTGAGGAACCGCCAAACTGCCTTCCACAGCTGTTGTACCATTTGACATTCCCACCAATGGTGGATAAGTGTGCCTCTTTCTCCACATCCTCTCCAGCACTTGTCGCTTTCTGTTTTATTGATAATGACCATTCTGGTGGGTGTGAGATGATATCTCATGGTGGTTTTGATTTGCATTTCCCTAATAGCCAGGGATGTTGAGCCTCTTTTCATATGTCTTTTGGCCATTTGTATTTCCCTCTGAGAAGTGTCTGTTCAAGTCTTTTGCCCATTTTGTAATTGGATTGTCTGTCTTTTTGTTGTTGAGTTGAACAATCTCTGTATATATTCTGGACACTAGACCTTGATCTGATATATCTTTTTTAAATATTGTCTCCCATTGTGCAGGATGTCTTTTTATTTTCTTGACAAAGTTCTTTGATGCACAGAAGTGTTTAATTTTGAGGAGTTCCCATTTCTTTCTTTCTTTCTTCAATGCTCGTGCTTTGGGTGTAAGGTCTAGGAAACTGCCTCCTAGTATAAGATATTTCCTTACATTTTCTTCTAAAAGTTTTATTGTCTTAGACCTAATGTTTAGGTCTTTGATCCATTTTGAGTTAATTTTTGTATAGGGTGTGAGATATGGGTCCTCTTTCATTCTTTCGCATATGGATAATTCAGTTCTCCACACATCATTTATTGAAGATACTGTTCTGTCCCAGGTGAGTTGGCTTGACTGCCTTATCAAAGATCGAATGTCCATAGATGAGAGGGTCTATATCTGAACACTCTATTCAATTCCGTTGGTCAGTATAGCTATCTTTATGCCAGTACCATGCTGTTTTGACCACTGTGGCTTCATAATACACCTTAAAGTCAGGTAGTGTGAGACCTCTGACCTCATTTTTTTCCCTTCAGGATATTTTTAGCTATTAGGGCACCCTGTCCTTCCAGATAATTTGGTTATTGGTTTTTCTATTTCTGAAAAGTAAGTTTTTGGGACATTAATTGGTATTGCATTGAATCTGTAAATAAATTTAGGTAGACTTGATATCTTAACTATATTTAGTCTTCCAATCCATGAACACAGTATGCCCTCACATTTATTTAGGTCTTCTTTGATTTCTTTTAACAATTTCTTGTAGTTTCCTTTGTATAGGTCTTTCTACTCTTTAAATTTATTCCTAAATATTTTATTCTATTGGTTGCAACTGTAAATGGAATTTTTTTTCTTGACTTCCTCCTCAGATTGTTCATTACTAGTATATAGAAACACTACAGATTTTTGTGTTGATTTTGCAACCTGCCACTTTGCTGTATTCATTTATTAGCTTTAGTAGTTCTACTGTGGATTTTTCGGGGTTTTTGACATAAAGTATCACATCATTTGCAAACAGTGAGAGTTTTACTTCTTCCTTTCCAATTTTGATGCCTTGTATTTCTTTTTCTTGTCTAATTGCTCTGTCTAGAACTTCCAACAAAATGTTGAATAACAAAGGTGATAGTGGACATCCTTGTCTTATTTCTGACCTTAGCGGGAAAGTGTTCAGTTTTTCCCCATTGAGAATGATGTTAGCTGTGGTTGTTTCATATATTCCCTTTATTATTTTGAGGAAGTTCTCTTCTATTCCTATCCTTTGACGTGTTTTCAACAGGAAAGGATGCTGAATTTTGTCAAATGCCTTTTCTGCATGAATTGAGATGACCATGTGGTTTTTCTGCTTTGATGTGTTGATATGGTGTATTATATTAATTGGTTTTCTTATGTTGAACCATCCTTGCATACTTGGGATGAATCCTACTTGGTCATGGTGTATAATTATTTTACTGTGCTGCTGGATTCAATGTGCTATAATTTTGTTGAGGATTTTTGGATCTACATTCATTAGAGATATTGGTCTGTAGTTTTCTTTTTTGTAATATCTTTGTCTGGCTTAGGTATGAGAGTGATATGGCTTTGTAGAATGAGGTAGGTAGCTTCCCTCCTCTTCATTTTTTTGAAGAGTTGAGCAGGATTGGTACTAATTCTTTCTGGAATGTTTGGTAGAATTCATATGTGAAGCCATCTGGTCCTGGACTTTTCTTTTTGGGGAGCTTCTTAATGATGGATTCAATTTCTTTACTTGTATTGGTTTGCTGAGGTCGTCTATTTCTTCTTGAATCAGTGTTGGTTGTTCATGCCTTTCTAGAAAGCTATCCATTTCATCTACATTGTCGAGTTTATTAGCATAAAGTTGTTCACAGTATCCTCTCATTACTTCCCTTATTTCTGTGGGGTCAGTGGTTATGTCTCCTCTTCCATTTCTAATTTTATTTATTTGCATCCTCTCTCTTCTTCTTTTTGTCAACCTTTCTAAGGGTCCATAAATCTTTCTGATTTTCTCATAGAACCAACTTCTGGTTTTGTTGATTTTCTCGATTCTTTTAATGCTCTCAATTTCAGTTATTTCTGTTCTAATCTTCATTACGTCTTTCCTTTTGTTTGCTTTGGGGTTAGTTCGCTGTTCTTTCTCTAGTTCTTCCAAGTGGACAGTTAATTCCTCGATTTTTGCCCTTTCTTCTTTTTTGATATAGGAATTTAGGGCAATAAATTTCCCTCTTAGCACTGCCTTTGCTGCATCCCATAAATTTTGATATGTTGTGCTTTCATTTTCATTTGCCTCAAGATATTTATTGATTTCTCTTGTAATTTCTTCCTTGACCCACTGGTTGTTTAAGAGTGCGTTGTTGGGCCTCCATATATTTATGAATTTTCTGGCACTCCTCCTATTATTGATTTCCTCATTTTATGAAGTTAAAAAATCATTTTAATATCAAAAACTTGGTAAAGATGCTATAAGAAAGGAAAACCGCAGGCCAATCTCCCTAATGAACACAGATACAAAAATTCTCATAAAATATTAGCAAACTGAATCTACCAACACATTAAAAGAATTATACACAATGACCAAGTGGGGTTTATACCAGGAATGCAAGGATGGTTCAATGCAAGAAAATCAATTAATGTAATACAGTACACTAACAAATTGAAAGGGAAAAATCACATGATCATCTTGATTGATGCTGAAAAAGCATCAATCAATCAAAGGATGCAGAATTAAATTCAGCATCCTTTTCTGATAAAACACTCCAAAAGATGGGAATCAAAGGTAACTACCCAGTATAATAAAGGGAATATAGGAAAAACTCGATAGCGAGCATTGTAGTCAATGGAGAGACTGAAAGCTTACCCCCTAATATCAGGAACAAGACAAGGATGCCCACTGTCACCACTATTACTCAACAATGTGCTAGAAGTTCTAGCTTGAGCAATCAGGCAGGACAAAGAAATAAAAGGCATCCAAATTGGATAAGAAGAAGTAAAACTCTTATATTTGCAGATGATATGATACTACACTTGGAAGATCCTGAGAAATCTACAGCAAAGTTACTTGAGCTAATAAACAAATTCAGCAAGGTGGCAGGATATAAAATTAATGTACAAAATCAGTAACATTTCTATACACAAGCAATAACCTAGCTAAGGAGTCAGTTAAGGAAAAAATTCCGTTCAAAATAGCAACTAAAAGAATCAAGTACTTAGGAATGAACTTAACTAAGGACATAAAGGACTTGTACACAGAAAACTACATAACTGCTAAAAGAAATCAAAGGAGAGCTACATAGGTGGAAAGACATTCCCTGTTCATGGATAAGAAGGCTAAATATAGTTAAGATGTCAATTCTCCCCAAATTGATCTACAGAATCAACACAGTACGAATCAAAATTTCAACAACCTACTTTGAATCCATATCAAATTCTGAAATATTTTCTACAAATAATTGTGGTTCTGTGCTTTGAAATTTATAGCTTTTTTGTGTATATGTTATTTTCACAAAAAAAGAAGGAAAAAAAGTTGATTGTGACAATAAAATATTTAAGCCCTCTAGCCTCCTATATTCTGGAGCAGCTAGAAGGAAAAGTATGAGAGGATCGTATGGTAGCCGATGACAAAATCTGGGATCAGTCCTGTAACTACTTGTTGAAGAGTGCTTTGAAAACTATTGCATTTTTATTTCTTTGCTTTGTATATATGTTATACTATATAATGGACAATAAAAAAAGCTAAAAATTTTTTTTAAAGTACGTATTTACCCATAATACACAATATATAAACATAATACATAGTAAAGAGGTACGCTCCAATATTTTGGGAAATTTGTATAAGTGGACTAAATAAGCATATGCATTTGGTAAAACAGAGTTAAAACCTTTTTCTTCTTCTGCACCTTCTATAAACAGACCATAAAACACCGTTTACAGGTTTGCATTTCTCACTAGATCATTCCGAGTTGAGGAAATAGCAGGGTGCTTAACTCACATAAGTCATACAGTAAATAATTTTTGCACCAAACCGAAGTTCTGGGAATAAGTGAAAATTGAAACCATCATGGATTCAGAGTGTGAGAGCTTTCTAGAGCACGTCAGATTTGAGCAGGACCTTGAAAGAGAGATAAGACCTGGTTAGGAAGAAGAGAAAGGGAAGGACTCTCCAAGCAGGGAGAGACATGTCAAGAGTAAAGAAAATCAGAAAGGGCAAGGGGATAGGAGGCATCCCTATCCCCATTTAATATACCAGATTGATTACTGTAGTTATGGAAAAGGTAACAGAAGGATAAATCATCGGGGAACTCATAATCTAGGGTAGAGGTTTTAATTAGATCTAGTGAAGCTTTTGTAAGAGAAGTGGGTTGACGTGCTACCTCAGAGAGATGCACAAAGACGGAATTGAGGAAGCTCTTCTTTTTCTACCACTCCACAATTCCCACCTGGCTTCACCAATCACCCTGTGAAGTCTGGTCTCCATGGTAGATCATTTCAACCAATTTCCTCTCAGCACCCTCAATAAGCTTTCTACATGTGTCAAGCCACTAAAATTATCTGAGTCTTGTTTTTTTTTTCTATACAATAGTACTAGGATCAATTCAACCACTCATTTTTATGTTCCTACATACAGGCTGCTAAATGCTGCTACAGAGAAGGACACAACTGTGCAGACTGGTACCACTACAAACTCACATTTCCAAACTCAGCAGTTTTGCAATCCTTATGCCCCTCCCATTCCCAAAAGTGGCCAGTTCTCATACTATCTATCCTGTCATCAAATGCTCTTCCTCCATAAGAACCAAAAGGTGAAATAACTCAAATGTACATCGATGGATGAATGGATAAACAAAATGTGTATCCATACAACAGGGTACTATTAGCCAGAAAAGGAAAGAAGTAATGATAAATACTACAACATGAATGAACATTGTGCTAGGTGAAAGAAACTAGACACAAAAGGCCACATATTGTCTGATTCCATTTATATGAAATATCCAGAATTGGAAGAAAGTAGGTTAGTGGTTGACAGGGGGAAGTGGGTAGTGACTGCTGATAGATATGGAGTTTCTTTTTGGGGTGATAAAATATTCTGGAATTAGTGGTGTTGGATGCAAACAAAACTCTGTGAACATACTAAAATCCAATGACTTGTATACTTTAAAATGGAGAACTTTTTGCTATGTGATTTTTATCTTAATAAAGCTGTTACTATAAAAAAACAACAACCCTCTTCCTTAGCAGCTGATACTCTCTCCAACTTCACAATGAAAACTGAGGCTATATGATAACCTCAAATTTCCGTGTCCATGCCCACCCATTGATCTACACCTGTACTTACCTTTACCTTCTTTCATCTAGTCCCTTCGACTTAATTCAATCTCTTCTCCACTCTAGAGGAGAGATTCTTCAATTGGCCCTCTCCTCTACTTTCAACTTATATATTTTTATGGCTCTTTCTTCAATTATTTCCCATCTTTAAAAACAAAACTCTTATTATGAGACCTTAGAGCTACCATCCCCTCTTCTATGAAGCACCAATTTTCTCAAAAGACTCTGTTTAAAACTTAATTTCTCAAAGAAATAGAATATTTTATTATATAAAGACATTAAAGTTGGGTGGGCCATGGTGGCTCAGCAGGCAGAGCGCTCACCTGCCATGCCAGAGGACCTGGGTTCATTTCCCGGTGCCTGCCCATGTAAAAAAAAAAAAATGAAGACATTAAAGTTATCTGAAATGAAAAAAAAATTAGTAAAACAAAACTTTCGTCCCCCTCTCTGCGTGGGACATGACTCCCAGGGATGTGTACCTTCCTGGCAACGTGGGACAGAGATCCTGGAATGAGCTGAGACTCAGCATCAAGGGACTGAGAAAAACCCTAGAATGAGCTGAGAATTAACATCAAGGGATTGAGAGAAACTTCTCGACCAAAGGGGGAAGAGTGAAATGAGACTAAGTGTCAATGGC
>PVIY010027364.1:0-19515 GCA_004026745.1 Myrmecophaga tridactyla | reverse complement strand
GTAAGTAGATATCACCTTGTTGTTCAAGATGTAGCAGAAAGGCTGGAGGGAACTGCCTGAAAATGTAGAGCTGTGTTCCAGTAGCCATATTTCTTGATGATGATTGAACAATGATATAGCTTTCACAATGAGACTCTGTGAATGTGAAAACCTTGTGTCTGATGCTCCTTTCAGCTACTATATTAACAGAAGAGTAGAACATATGGAATAAAAATAAATAATAGGGGGAACAAATGTTAAAATAAATTCAGCTTGAAATGCTAGTGGTAAATGAAAGCGAGAGGTAAGGGGTATGGTATGTATAATCTTTTTTTCTCTACTATCATTTTATTTCTTTTTCTGTTGTCTTTTTATTTCTTTTTCTAAATCGATGCAAATGTTCTAAGAAATGATGAATATGCAACTATGTGATAATATTAAGAATTACTGATTGTATATGTAGAATGGAATGATATCTTAATGGTCTTTTGTTAATTTTTTTAATTAATAAAAAAAATTTATTAAAAAAAAACAACTTTCGCACAGAATTCAGAAGAAACGTTGATTTTTAAAAAAATTTGAGTCCACTATTACCTAAATCTTTAATTGTATCTTTCACTTTGAGGTTAGTAAGATTATCATTATTATGGTTATTATCTATGGAGATTTCCCTAAGTAGCCATCCTAAGCAGCCATCTTTACTTTCAGATTCTATTTGACCTTGGAACAATCTTTCATTGATATTTCCTAAGGCTTTCCTAGACCTCCACAGTACCGTATATTCCATGTTCTTTTATCTCTTTTATCACATCTTAGTTTTTCTGCTATATCTTCATCTGGTATTCTCTTAAACAGCCTCTTCTCTGGGCCTTGCCATGGGTTTCTTTTTCCCTCTCTTTCACATGCTTCTGGACAGTTTCATCTACATTCAAAGCGAAGCAAAAATCTACATGCTGATGACAACTTATCTAATTTAAACCACTCAGTACAGCAGGCTGGTCAAGCACAATTGAGGACTATGAGTATTGTGCAAGGAGGATGAGCCAGGAGAAAGTAGGAAGCTCTTGTCTATGGGTAATACATCCCTCTTTTCTAAAAGGAAGGTATACAGACTTATGGACATTACCTGGGGGATGACAGCTCAGCCAGGCCTCCCCTTCATCCTTCCTATTGAAGAGAGACAAAAGCCTAATTAGATCCACCAAAAGTTGAAACGGATGCCAGTGATGCAGAGAGAGAAAGGTCATATCTCTAGGGAGAAAGGCCATATAGACATGATCTAGTACAGCACAGATTATTCTAAGACAGTGGAATTTTATTTGCTGAAGTATTTGCAGATTAAGTATTTGATGAATAGATATCGACTGGTTAAATGAATGTTCAAATAATTCAATTGTTAGGGAGTTCACTACTTCTTTGCTGCTGCACAGCTTTGAAAAATCAAAGTTATTTTATATTTAGATATTTATTGGGATAATTGTAAACCAGGTCCTATGCTAGGCATTTTGCATATAGTACCATTAATCCTCACAACAAGAGAGCAAGAAACCGTTTATTATCCCATGTTAAAGAGAGAAACTGAAACTCAGATAAGAATCCCTTGTTCAAGGTCACCTATCTATGAAGCAGGAATTGAGACCTGGTGCTGGTACACCTCACACTGCTTTTTACATGTTTTAGAATTCACCTCTACAATCATCTCAAATTCTGATCTCTTTACCCTACATTTTCAGGTTATAGTGGAAAGGGCCTAGGCTTTTAAGAGAGAAAGATCTAGGTTGACAGCACCCCACTATTACTTATTCAGCAGCATGATCTTTGACAAGTTATTTCTCAGACTCTGACTCTTCATTTTCTTATAAGCACATAGTGGCACTAAGTAAATGTTAGTATTCTTCCTTTATTACTTTACCACACATTCTGTGATGTGCTAAGTAATCTGTACATCAGCAATCCACTTAGCAAGGTGAAAGTATGCTTTATTCATCTTTATCTTTGCTTCCATTTGAAAAACCTTCGTAGTAATAACAGTTGCATTTATTACACTACCATACCTATCCTGGTGCCTAGAGAAATAACTGGCATACAGAAGATCAATAAATATGTTAAATGAATAAATGGTTTGTTGGGTATTCCCAATTACACTGTCAGTTTCTTGAGGGAAGAGTTACCATTTGTTGCACTGCTGACTCATCCTCATGCTTAGTACATAATCCAAAAATATATGTTAAATGAACAGTTTGTGGTGAACAAATTGCTTTCCCAAATTATGTGATTAGCTTCTTGAGGGCAGGATCTACCCCTGAAACTCAGAGTACATTTCTAAACTCCACCTAGAATGTAGTAGTGGGCCTGAATTGCAGATGTTACACTGTCTCCTGAATAGAACTGTCAATATGCCTAATATACCGTTAGGCGCTGAGGAAGATAAAAAGATTTTATCACGCAAAGATCATGTGGTGTGATGGTGGGTACTGGGATTTTTGCAAACAATTGATTACCCATAAATCTTTGCTAAATGGCACCTGGGCCAAAAGTCTTCCTGCTTCCCAGTTTTCCTGTCTTTCTACAACTCAATGATCAAGTTCTGACGCTGGGGTCACACAGCGCATATCCGTTCGTTTGGCCTCAAGACAGCTCTTCAGAGAGTGAAAATCAATGACTGTGGATTTGAGACATCTTTTCTAGATCCAGTGCCCTCCAGCTCTCTCAACAGTTGATGAAGCATCCACTAGGGATACGCTGGACCGGGCATGGCTCCCCTTGATGCAAGGGCAACATCCGCTCCCCGCCTCCTCCCACCTCGTTCTGGGCTTGGATTCACCTGAGGGCCTGAGCCCAGTCGCTCTGAAGTCTCAAAGGCGCCGCCATGTTGACCCCGCCTCCACCAGCCGGCCTCTTCCACCTGCTCGGCTCTTTCCCGGAAGTGGCTCCCCAGGACAGGCTGAGGAGAAAGCAGAGGGCGGGAGCTACACTAAGAGGCCACCAATGAAAATACGCGGTGCCCCATCCCTTCCTATGCGCACCCAGGCCTGGAGGGGCCGGTCCCTGAGAGGAGTGAAGGAAGAGCCTAGCTGCTATCCAGACTGTCGCTGCAAAATCGACGCCGCCACGCTGGAGCGCGCGTTCAGGTCCTCTATGTCCCTACCGGGTGAGCATGGTGTGACGTGCCGGGTGGCGTGCGGGGACGGACGGCTGCCGCCTGCGCACGCTTCCGCTCCTTAAAGTGGGGAGGAGCCTTAGGTTACCTGGCCACTTGGATTTCTCTGTCTTCCCATCTTTTCCGTGCCTTCCTGTTCCAAGCCGGCCTGCACCGTCTAGCTGCCGACGTTCTGATTTATGAACAAGGGTCTTCCTCATTTTACTCCTGGGGACACTGAAGCCGGGAAATGATGGGGGAAGAGTACGGTAGTATTTACTGAGTCCCTGTTGTAGTCCATGCATTTTTTCACTAATTATTATATTATTCTTCACTTTAATCCTGCAATTGAATGTTATTAACGAGGAAACAAAACTAAAAAAAGTTACATGTAAGGCGTGGTATTAGGATTGGAACCCAGATCTCTTTCTTGGCTTAGGGTCCAGGGCACTGTCCCATGTCCATACTCTAAAAGATTT
This sequence comes from Myrmecophaga tridactyla, assembly GCA_004026745.1. NCBI lineage: Eukaryota > Metazoa > Chordata > Mammalia > Pilosa > Myrmecophagidae > Myrmecophaga > Myrmecophaga tridactyla. The sequence goes on along the minus strand of PVIY010027364.1, from coordinate 15,918 downwards.
GTCTATTACCTTTGAAGAAGTCAGTGTGGTTAGGAAGAGGACACATGCTATAGGAACCATCATTTATTGAACTCTGGAAGTGTCAGGTTCCTTACGTGCATTAGCTCATTTAGTCTTCAACAATCCTGCAAAGTGGAAATTGTTCTATTTTTCATGAGAGATTCAGCTTGCCCAAGATCACCCAGTGAATCTCACAAAGCTGGATTTCCAATCCAAGTCTGTTTTCAAAGCCCATTTTGCAACACCCCCCTTAAGATTATAGTGTTTTTCAAAGCAAGAGTTTTGTGTAGGGCCAAAGAGCCCTTAAATCCCTCTCATGAGTTCCCCATTCCCTCAGGATAGAAAGTAAACTCCTTTACAAGGCCTGCAAGGTCCTGCCATGATGACATGTCTCAGCACTCCAGTTTTTTGTTGTTGTTGTTGTTGCCCTATTCTCCCCATACTCTATACTCCAGTCGGAATGAACTTTCAATTTTCTTATGTGTTGAATCTGTCTCCACTCCTGTGCCTGGACAAGCTTTTCCCTTGGCCAGGAATATTATTCCTCCCCATCCATGGGTAACTCATTCATGTTTTCAAGGCAATTCATCCTTCAAGGCTTAGCTCAGAATCACTTCCTCCAGTAAACCTTCCTAGCCTATTCCTACCTTTGTCTGAGTAGGTAGCCCTCTTCTGTCTTGCCGGTCTTAGTCACACTGTATAGTAAACTATTGTTTGACTATGTTGTAAACTTCATGTACGCATGGATTGTCTTAGTCACTCCTGATCATCAGCTCTAGCATAGTGCTGGTACTATAGGGACTCAGTGATTATTTGTTTAGTGAGTCAGAGACACAGGAAAGACATTAAGGTTTCCTACCTCCATTACAGCCTTTCCTGGTGAAATTTGTACCAAGTCTGATGTCATTTCTCTTCACTCTTTTCTAAAGTTCTTTCCATATGAGTACTCTGAGGCAGGTAATCTTTAGAAGATAGTGGGCAAATACCTCACATTTTTGTATAGTTGACAAAACACTCTCCCTCACAGACTCAACTCTTGCTCTGGTCCCAGCATATTGTATGTTACAGCCACATTAAATTCTCTCCATTCCTCTCATGTATCAATCCTACCCATATTTAGGTATTCTCCCAAATATTAAATTCTATTCTTCTCCAGGCATATAAGGCCAATAGTAGAAAACAAAAGAGATTAATTCTGTTGGGGTGAATTTTAGAGATAGCTTCTCCAAAAAGGTGACATTTCATCTAGCACCTATTCTATTAGTAGAATCCATTGAGCATATCTAGTGCCATTTGCTGTGTTAAGTGTTCTCACATACCTTATCTCTTTCAGTCCAGTTCAAACCATTTTGCAGGCCTGTTCTCCACCAGGCCTAGTGCTAGGCAGTGCTAAGGGCAGCAAGGAGAATCAGGCCTGCTGTCTGTCCTCAAAGAACATACAGTCTAGCAGAGAAAGACAGGCTGTAACAGTGCGATTTGGTAAGTACTATTTATAACAGAGGAACCATGTATGTAATCATATACCTGCTTTAACCTTGCCTCCATTGATGTTCTAGAGTCTCCCCAAGATGTCAGCCTCAGTCCCTAATGGCCATACCTGGGCTCAAAAAGTGAAGAAGGAGGATGAAGAGGACCCGCTGGATCAGCTCATCTCCCGCTCTGGCTGTGCTGCCTCCCACTATGCAGTGCAGGAGTGCATGGCCCAGCACCAGGACTGGCGGCAGTGCCAGCCGCAGGTGCAAGCCTTCAGGGACTGTATGAGTGAACAGCAGGCAAGGCGGCGGGAGGAGTTGCAGAGGAAGAAAGAACAAACCAGTGCCCACCACTGACATCCCAAGCTACCTATCCGCAGAGGATGGCCCTGCAGAAACCAGCACCCAGAGATCATAGAAAGAAATCCTAAATGGTGGAAGTGTGGGCCACGAGATCTAAAACTTGGGGATACCCTTTAGGACATGCTGAGAGCCAGATAGCCATGAATTTGGACATAACTTGTCATGTTTTCATAGTCAGGTCCCACACATCTTACCCATCTTGTTCCACCAGTACTGCCGTGTAAAATGAGTTAATGGTGCCCCTCTACCCCAGATCTGAGTCAGTGTGGAAAGAGCTGATTACATAGACATTTTTAATTTTAAATGTAAATTCACATCTAAAGGTAAATTGGTGGCCTGATCAGATCTTTGTTTATTCAGTCATTGATGTAACAAAAAGAAACTGTTCTGAGACTCTTCACATGTGCCAGGCATATGTGTTGGCACATGTGCTAGAAGCTGATGCGATAAATAACAAGATCATGCTGCTTAGGGTCTAGCTTGAAAGAAATAAAATAGCACTGCATTCATGCTGCTTAGAGTCCAGTTTGAGAGAAAAATAAAATACTGGAAAAGCTAACAAATTCATGACAATGACATAACTGCCTTTAGCTTTCATCAGTTGTTCTGAATGCTTCATCTGGTCTAAAGGGAGAAAGAAAGCAGTAGAAGACTTCTTTCAGCAAACACTGAATACCTGTTATATGCCAGACCTCTGAATTAATCAGATACAGAATGTGACCTCAACAAATCCCAACCCCAAAAAACACAACATTGGCCTAACACTTAGAAATTATCATTAACATTAAAATGCAGACTTCTCAGCTTTTGAAAAATGGAAAATCTGTCAACATGAAGTTTGTTTTCCCACTTGGCAATAATTTGCTGAATCTGGATTACAATGTCTCCTTTCTGGGGGGCTGTGTTCTCTATTTCATATGAGTTGCTACAACTTCTAATTTTTCTTCCATGAAAAAGCATTCAGTTACTTCCTGCTTAGCCCTTTAAGGCATGGAGTGGAATGCCACAGAAGCTGATATGAAAAGAGGGTCATATGCTCACATCGTAAGTAGCAAACATTTCTTGGGTGCCTATATATTAGAAACTCAAGTCCAAAGTATAATAGGTCTACCTAAACCTACTCTGAACCTTGTGTTGGTATTTTGGGGAAGAGGAAAAGATGATATAGGAAAAGCAGTCAAAAGAACAATAAAATCCTATTTCCACCTTCAAGCTTATAGTGGGATGAATGGGTACATATATAAAGTTGAATCTCTACAAGGCCATATAGGCTCAGTGTTGTGAGTCGTTAGAAGGAACAAGCAGTGTGGACTGGAGCTGTCAGCAAAGGTCTCAGAGGAGGAGTTGAGTAGAACTTTTCAAGACTTCAAGTGGACATTACCTATTTCTAACATGTAATACAAAGGATTACCATCCAGAATAAATAATCATATTTACACTATTGAAAGGATCATAAATTAGTAAAACTTTTGGAGGGTAATATTTAAAATATTTAAACAGTAATTCCTCTTTCAGGAATCCTTTTTTTATTATTTTTATTTTTTATTTAAGAAAGCAATACATTTAGAACCACCAAAAATGGATTATCTTAGTTAGCTTAACAATAGGTATAGTTAAATAAAGTATCCCGCCAAGTTGGCTTAGAGAAAAAGGTTACATCTGAGCAACAAAAGAGGTTCTCTGGGGGTGACTTTTAGGCATAATTATAAGTAGGCTTAGTCTATCCTTTGCAGGAATAAGTTTCATAGGGGTGAACCCCAAAATTGAGGCTCGGCCTATTGAATTGGTTGTCCCTGCTGCTTGTAAGAATCTTAGGAGTTCCACAGATGGGGAAGTTAAATATTTCCTTCTTTCTCCCTAGTCCTTCAAAAGGACTTTGCAAATACTTTTTTATTCTCTGCCCAAATTACTCTGGGATATATTGGGGCATCACACTAACTTGTACAAACCATCAGTATCTTAGCCCTATTCAAGATTCCATGTAATTGTGGTGTTCAAATAAAGTGATAATGCAAGTTAAATTAGATAATGCACTACACAAAATAAAAATTTTGCACCAAATATCCCTTCCTTTGCACACACATTGAAATTTTAAAATATGGACCTTATCATCCTTTACCCTGTATTCTGATTTTAACCTTAGTCCTATCCAAATCAGCTTCATTCATATCTCTAGTTGAAGTCTGATCCCTTTTCAACTTTTTAATAAGGTAATGCTGAGTTTCATAGCTTCAGTGCTCTAACTCAGAGTCTTAGCTGTCACATGCATGTGTGTGGGAACTTTTGATTAGGTTACTTCAATTGAGATGTGACCCACCTCATTCAAGGTGGTCTTAATCTTACTGGAGTCCTTTATAAGAGGATAAACAGAGATGAAATTGAGAGAATTTTAGAGAAAAAGCCCCCAGAGATGCTGAAAGAGGACATAGAAAACAGGAAGCCACTGAAACCAGAGGCTGAGAGCAATGAAGGAGCATCAGATGTTGCCAAGTGCTGGCCATGTGGCAGAGGATTCCCAGATCAGCAGCAGCCTTTATTCAAAGAAGGTATCTTCCTATTGATGTCTTTTTTGGGCATTTTCATGGCCTTAGAATTGCAAACTTGGGAGCTAATAAATCCCTATTATTAAAAGCCAGTCCACAGAGAGGGAGGCATCTGACTTCTAAGTGGGGACACCTTTGTATCGTGTGCTACGAGAGAGTGAATTCAAAATGGGTGATGTTAAGAAGGGCAAGAAGATTTTTTTGTTCAGAAGTGTGATCAGTGCCATACCATGGAAAAGGGAGGCAATCAAAAGACTGGGCCAAATCTGCATGGTCTCTTTGGGTGGAAAACAGGTCAGGTCCCTGGATTTTCTTACACAGATGCCAACAAGGCAAAAGCATCACTTGGGAAGAGGAGACACTGTTGGAGTATTTGGAGAATTCCAAGAAGTACATCCCTGGAACAAAAATGATCTTTGCTGGCATTAAGAAGAAGGCAGAAAGGGCAGACTTGATAGCTTATCTCAAAAAAGCTACTAGTAAGTAATAGCTGGCCACTGCATTATTTATTATAAAACAGATTCTTGGACTTTTTTACATGTATTATATTTAAATTGATCTCATACACCAGAATCCAGATCATGAATGGCTGATACTATATTTTTGTTGGACAGTCCTGAGTTAAATAAGATTATCTTATAGTTAAATGAATATGGTCAAGCTTTTAAAATTTTGGTAGTAATTCTTGTTTGGCAAGTGTTATCACTATTTCTCCTTTCTAAAGATATAATTGGAGTTGAGGCTAGATTGAATTAGTAATGTTCATCTTTTCACAGATATGAAGGCCAAGTCATAATCTATGAGATTGGTTTTATATTTAGATTTATATAACAGGTTTTATGAAGATACTTGAATACAAGGGAAATCCCTTCACTGTCGCATAGAACACAGCAAGACTTACCTGGAATTCAACTGGTGTTCCTCAGCCTGTTTAAAGGCAGGTGCTGAAAATAAGGTAGCTATGGCCACTTTATCTTTTTGGTCTTAACTGTGTCAACCAAATTAAAATTCCCTGAATTTTAACATCAGAAATGTTGATTTTTAATTAACAAAAGGCATTTTTGCCTGGTTTATGTATAATACCCAATTGAGAATGTGGAACTTCTCACATTTTATAGATAATCTGTAAAGTTGAATGTTTTCAAAAGTCAGTGTGACAAGTTAAATTTTGCTTTTTAATTTTTTACTAGCTTAAGTCGGACTAAGCTATAATTGAGGTCTTTAAACTGCTTTTCAAAACCACATAAAAATTGCAGAGCCATTGAATTATGTGAGTTTGGTCATGATGCGTTTGCCAACTCATAAGGATTTAGGTAGAGGAGATAGACTATCAGTACACATTGTAAATTTTGTTATAAGGCTTGATGATAAAAAAACAAAACAAAACACAGACTATGGGAAAAAAAGCTTTACCAAACCAAAACACATGCTAAAATATCAAAATGCTCAGGTGTCAACAAGAGATTACAAAATGTATAAAGAAACAGGAAATGATGGTCCAGGCAAAAAAAGATTGAAGCATTAGAAACCATCTATGAGGAAGATCAGATCTGGGACATAGCAGACAAAAAGTTTTTAAAAAATAATCTTAAATATGCTCAAAGGGCTAAAGAAAGGGCTAAAGGAAAGCCTGAATAAAGAACTAAAGGAACAGACACAGAATTTATCAATAGAGAGATGGAAATTATGAAAAGGAACCAAGCAGAGCTGAAGACCACAATAATTAAAAATTCCCTAGAGGAGTTTGTCCCAGTTTGAAAATATTATGTATCCCAGAAAAGCCATGTCTTAATCTTGATTCAATTTTGTGGAGGCAGCTGTTTCTTTTAATCCTGATTCAATAGGTTGGCAACCTGTGATTAGATTATCGCCACTGAGTAGTGGCACACCCAATTGTGGGTGTGAGCTTTGATTAGATGGAGATGCAACTCCACCCATTCCAGTTTTAGTTTACTGGAATTCTTTAAAAGAGAAAACATTTTGGAGAGAGCGAGAAATGACAGAAACAACAGTGCCAACAAACTTCAGAGCAGAGCTGACAGATGTTGACACCTGGATAACACAGACACAGATGTTTGGAGATGCTTGGAGCCCAGAAGACGTCCCCAGGAGATGTTGAGCAAGCCAGAACCTAGAGAAAGCCAAGGGAAGCCAAGAGATGAAAACCAGCCCTGGAGAAGCAAAGTGAGGAACCCTCACAGGAACAGAGGCTGAAAGCAACAGAGTTCAGGAGATGTCAGCCATGTGACTACCCAGCTGACAGAGGTGTTCCTTGAGTGAAGGCAACCTCTTGTTGGTGTCTTAGTTTGGACACTTTCATTTCCTTAGAACTGAAAACTTGTAACTTATTAAATTCTCTTTTTTAAAAGCTATTCCAGCTCTGGTATATTGTATCCTGGCAGCTTGCAAACTAGAACTGAGTTCAACAGCAGACTGGAGTGGGCAGAAGACAGAAGCAGCAAACTTGGAGATGACAACTGAAATCACCCAGTCTGAGGAACAGAAGGAAGAAAGAATGAATAAAAGTGAACAGAGTTGAGGAACCTGTTGGATATCACCAAGCATAACAATGTACACCTTATGGGAGTCTCAGAAGGAAAAGAGAGAAAAGGGCAGAGAGAATGTCCAAGAAATAATGACTGAAAACTTCCCAAATTCAGTGACAGTCATGAATACACATATCCAATATTTTCAACCAACTCCAAAGAGGATAAACCCCGGTAAACCCACACCATACCATGTTTTAATAAAACTGTCAAATGCCAATGATAAAGAGAATGCCGAAAGCCAAAGAAAGAAACACGTCATATACAAGGTAGCTTCATAAGATTAAGCGCCAATCTCTCATCAAAAACCATGGAAGCAAGAAAGAAGTGGGAAGATATTTAAAGTGCTGAAAGCAAAAAATTGCCAACCAAGAATTCTATATCCAACAAAACGTCTTTCAAAATTGGGGGGTGGGGGGTGGGAATTGACATTTTCAGATAATCAAAAGCTGAGGGTCTTTGTCACCACTAAAACAGCCCTCTAGGAAATGCTAAAGGGAGTTCTAAAGGTTGAAAGGAAAGGACACTAACAACTGAATAAAGCCACATGAAGAAATAAAGATCTCTGGTAAAGATAATGACATGAGTAAATACAAGTGCCACTACTATTGTAGTTCTGATTTGTAAATCCACTTTTTACTTCCTACAGGATCTAAAAGTCAAATGCATAAAAGGTAATGAGAGCTCAATAGTTTTGGACTCAATGTGTAAGCATGTAATTTGTGACAAGAATTACATAAAGATGGGGAGAATTAGGGGTATGAGAACACGGTTTATGTATGCTATTGAAGTTAAGTTGGTATAAAAGTAAATGAGACTGTTCTAGATTTAGGATGTTAAACTAAAGCCCCATGGTAACCACAAAGAAAATATCAAGAATATGTAAACTCAGAAAGTAGAGGACAGGTTACCAGGATGGGGACCAGGGACTATGAGGAAACAATGCAAAATGAGTGTAAGGTTTCAGTTTGGGGTGCAGGGAAACTTCTAATAATGGATAGTGGTGAAGGTACTATAACATTGTGAATGTGATTAATATCATTGAATGGTATGCTTGAAAGGGGTGAGGATGGGAAGATCTAGGTTGTATTATATTTTCACCATTAAAGAGTAACTAAAGAGATAATGACAATTAAATGCAATTTATGCTACTAAATGGGATCTGAGAATGGAGGAGAAAAGGCACAAAAGAATATTAATGGTACATAAGAAAAAATTGAAGAACAAAATGATCATATGTTAATGTTTTTGTTCGTTTGTTGTTAAATTTTTTAATAAATAAATTAATAATAATAAATTGGAATATAGATGTAAGCTTTATATCAACATTAAATTTCTTGAACTTGATAACTGTACTTAAGGTGATTACATAAGTGAACATCTTTATTTGTAGGAAATGTTGATGGAAGTTATTATTTGTTTAAGGAATATGTGTGCAACCTGCTTCCAAATTTTCAGAAGACAAATGACGAGAGAAAGAAAGATGATAAATGGATAGTGTGTTGGTCTATAGCTATGTATACCAGAAAAACATGTTCTTAAATTTAATCAGTTTCTATGGGTGTAAATCCTTATAAACAGGACATTTTGATGGGGTTACTGCAGAAAAGGAATGGCCCAGGATGGGTCTTAATCCTATTACTGAAAGTCTTATAGGGAAGGTCACAGAGACAGCAGCCAGAAGCTGAAAGTCAGTGGAACCTGGAAGAGAAGAGAGAGGCCAGGAGAGGTTGCCATATGCATTACCATGTGTCAGAGGAGTCCAGGAGCAAGGATCTCTGGCAGCCAGCTCCAGAATACCAATCTTTGGGAAAGAAAGGATTGCCTTGAAAATGCCTTGATTTGGACTTCTCCTGGCTTCAAAAATATGAGCCAATGAATTCCCATTGTTTAAACCAACCCATTGCATGATATTTGCTTTAGCAACAAGGAAATTAAAATAGAATGATAAGGCAAAGGTGAGGGGGTATTGGAATTGGTGGATCTGGGTATCTGGGTGCTGGTTCACATTGGATTCTCTGTATGGGGTTTATATTAGTTTTGCAACTGTTAGGTATATTTTAAAGTATTACAAAATAAAATATAATAGCCATGGTGGGGTGGGGGTGGAGGGAGATGTTTTGGGGATAATATCTGAGAAAAAGAATGGAAGAACATTCTTAGCATCTCAGGAGGAGAATATGCTTTCAGAACAGTTATTTGGAGGAAGCAAATTTTGGAGACTCCAACTCTTATGAGGAACTAACAGTGAGTGGGTCAAGGAATGTATCTGATTAGCCAAAGAAGGCTCTATTGCTACCCAAACCTGTACTCAAAATAAATGGGGAAAATTCCTATTTCATAGGCTTATTAAGAGAATTAAATGTGGGATGAAACATAAATAATAGCTAATAAAAACTTACAATTTACTCAAATGTTGTAACTAATATTTATTGAGCTACCCAGACAGTCTGGTTCCAGAGCCTATGCTCCCAAGCTCTATGATATGTGGTTTTCAAATCCAAGTTATGCCATTTCTAGCTATGAGACTTTGGGCAATTAAATTGGATCTGTTTTCTCATCTGTAAAAATGGAGTTATAGTACCTTCTTCATAGGGTTGTTGAGAAGAATGAATTGAGGCACAGAGCTTGGAACACTGTCTGGCAAATAGTAAGCATTCAGTGAATATTAGCAATCATTATCATCATTATTGCATACCACTCACTATCCAGAGTTACATCATCACATCCAATCCTCTAACACTTCAGGTATTAACTCCTTTACAGAAGAGGAAATGAAGTCTGATTCCCAGTTTGAGCTTTAAGTGTTTGTTCTAAAGTCTATGCCATACTCTGCTCTGTGCTCTCCCACAAGCATCAAGTACCTAATACAGTGTTCAACACACTGTAAGTAAGCACACTTACATTTACATTGTAAATTGGTATGTTTTTCTTTAATCTTTCAGCTCTGTAGCCCAGAACCATGGAGCTAGAGTTAAAGGTGTTCCATGTGTGTCTCATACAATCTACACCTACTTCTGACAGCTTTAGGTCACCTCTGTAGAGAAAATTGGTGCCAAGGATGAGTGAAGGTCCCTTTTGGCTGGGTGCCCCTCTTAGGTAGGCTTAGGGAGATTCATGCGTTGGCTGTGCCCTGCAAGGTCCTTGGCTGGGACTTTACCTTGTGCTCAGTACAAAGGTGCATTATAATGTGTTTTACCAGATGAGTAAGAAGATACTCCTCCCACCCTCCCTCAGGTAAAGCTGCCAGACTTGAGCCCTCAGACTGCTGACTTTAGAAATCCAGACAAAGAGAACTGGAATGAGTCCAGGTTGAAATCTTACACTTTCCCTTTGAAGAGAATCTGGGGCTCCCTGCTCTGCTTCAGGAAGGACTTCAAGAAGGCATAGGAAGCATGAGGGAGTCTTTCCTTTTCTAGCAGCTATCTATTGAAAAGATAATATTCTCCTGAGCCTGGACATTATATCCAAATGATGAGCTCATTCCTCAAACCTGAAATCTCTGAGATTGAAAGATATTCCAGGGGGGGTCTATAAAAGCTAAATGAGTCATTTCAGATTCTCCAGGAAAACCAGTCATTTTAAGATAAAAACAGCAGAGAGTCTGAAGTACAGCTTAAACAAGCATAAGACACATTGACTGCCTCTGTCTACAGTGCCATTCCAGTATGTCTAGTTCCAGACACTTACACTGTATTATCAGAAAGCTTTCCTTCCTTAAGTAACACTTTGCCAGCAATGAGTATCAGGGGCATTTGAGCACTGCTAAAGTGTCTGAATGGCTGTTCTAGATTGCTAGCTGCTGGAATGCAACACGCCAGAGATGGATTGGCTTTTAATGAAAGGGGATTTATTTAGTTAAAAGTGTATAGTTCTGGGCGGGCCATGGTGGCTCAGCGGCAAGAACGCCTGCCAGAGGACCTGGGTTCGATTCCCGGTACCTGCCCATGTAAAAAAAAAAAAGTGTATAGTTCTTCAGAGGAAAGGCAGCTAACTTTCAACTGAGGTTCTTTCTTACGTGGGAAGGTAAAGGATGATATCTGCTGGCCTTCTTTCCAGGCCTCTGGGTTCCAACAACTTTCCTTGGGGTGATTCCCTTCTGCATCTCCAAAGGCCTGGGCTGAGCTGCGAGTGCTGAGCTGAGGTATGCTGAGCTGCTTGGGCTGTGCTAAGTTGAGCTCTCTCATTTAACCATCCAGCCAATTAAATCAAACATCATTCATTGCAGCAGGCATGCCTTCTAGCCGGCCGCAAATGTAATCAGCAACAGATGAGGTTCACATGCCATTGGCTCATGTCCACTGCAAATAGAACCAGGCACCTTCACCTGGCCAAGTTGACACCTAAATCTAATTACCACAATGGCCAAAACAACCAGATTCCATTTCTTTCTCTAAGGTTAAAACATTTCCTTTAAGTATCCACAGCTGGCTATTTCCAGGCTTCCATGGTGGAGAACTAGGCATCCTCAGGCCAGAGAAAAGGGACTAAAACATGAAGCTGAAGAATCTATCTGCTAGCCTTTACTAGGAAACTGCCCACTTGACCTAGACAGTCTGTCCTTCTTGAAAGCTACTGATCTACATAAAAATCCATTTCTAAAATTTCAGTAATGTACACTGAACTAGGAAATGAGTGACCTGGAGCTATTTCTGACTCTGCCACTGGTTAACTGGGTGACCTTGGACAAGTCTCTGACTTTCCTTGGGGTGTGCTAGCTGGTCTGTAAAATGAAAACTAAAATAGATTTTCCCAAGGGTTATGTATTGACAGAATCAAGACTAGAACTCAGCTATTCTGTTTCCCAGTCCACTGAACTTCCCTCTCTACCCTCCTGCCTATCTCTCACATTTTCATGGCAGTATTAGGCATAGTTTAGCTGTAACTGGCACATTCAAAACACAAAGTATGCTGAAGGTACAAACTACCTACACATGCAACAACATGGACACATTTTTAAAACATTAGGCTGAAGTCAGACACAAAACAGCATTTACATGTCGTGTTAGGATAGGTAAAATTAAACTATGGTAATACAAGTGAAATTAGTCATTGCTTCTGCAGGAAAATGACTGTAAAGAACATGAGGGAGCTTTCTGGGGGTGATGGAAATGCTCTTTATCTTGTTAGAAGTGTGCATTACATAGATGGATGCACTTTCAAAATTTATCGAACTGTACACTTACGATTTGTGCATTCACTATATATAAATTATACCTCAGTTAAAAATAGATCTTTAAAAAAAGTATACTGAAGAAATTTTGAAGGAATCTTACATTCATTGGGTACTTGGTAGTCCATTATATACATTATCTACATCTTAAATCCCTAAAAAGGAATTATTCCTGTTTTTCTACAGACCGGAAAACTGAGGTTCAATGAGGTTAAAATAATTTGCCACTTGCCTCAAAATTAATAAATGTAGTAACCAGGCAATAACCCAGGTTTGTCTGCCTTTTTTCTTATACTACTTTGTCTCAAGGAGAGAGGGGATATATTTTCATTGTAAAACTAGACTTGTGCTCCATTTGATTTCACTGCCATGTGATCCTAGGAAAGTCAATTTTCCTTTGGGTTCACTCTAGATAATCAAAAGAAGCTCATAATTGTGTTGTAACCCTGAGGTTTTAGCAATCAGAATCTCTCTCAGCCCTCTTACTAGGAAAGGCATTAAAAGTAATGTCCAATTTATCTCAGGGTAGACTAATCATAAGCAACAAAAGTCCTTTGACTCTGGAGAGGGGAATAAATCATTAACTAGATCAGTGACACAAGAATTCCAAGGTGACAGAATCCAGTTGCCTCCTGCTTTAAGAGGTAAGCTTGACTCATCCCTCTGTGATGTAATGAAAAGGAATGGACTGGAAATCAAAAGATCTAGATCCGGCTCCCAGCCCTGACAATAATGCGCCCTGTAACCTTGGGCAAACTATTGTCCTCTCTGGGTCCCTCACGGTCACTAAAAAAGAGGTAGGCCAGCTGATCCCTAAGGTCCTTCAGCTCTAACATTTTGTGAATTTATGAAATCCTGAGACCTACCTCCACATATACATAAAAAGGAAACTGGGAAACTGGAAAAGATTACTGTTTTCCAGGTTCCTAAATGGGGTCCCTGTGACATTGCCCATTGCTTTACATTAGCTGATGAACTTTTCTCTTCCCTAAAGGAGACTCAATGATAAGCAATTCTACAACCAAAACATCAGTCCTCACATGGAAAATTCTGCTCATACTCCCAGTATAGTTTACTTGAAAGTCCTGGCCTGCTGAGCCTTCAGTTTGAATGCTCAGGTTCCAACACAGAGAAGCATTTTAATTGAGGGCACCTACTATCTTAACAGCCCTCCTTAATGCTACATACACTTGGGAGGAAATCTCAGTTTCCTCTTGTTGCCTTTGGAGATCAAGGCAAATAAACCAAAATAACTTCAGGACTGAAGCTGCTGAGTTTCAAAAAAGGACATCCAATGCTAAAAATGCTCTGAATTCCCACAGACCTCTACATAAGAGTACCCAGAGAAGCAGTAGTGTACAGGAGAAAAGAGTACGCCACTTATTAATTGTGTGAGCCTCAGAAGTCACTTCATCTCTCCAAACCTCAGTATCTCCATCCATAAAACTGGGATGATAATATTACCAACTTCAAGGATAATCCATATAAAGCACATAGCACAAAAAGGGCTCAATAAATGCAAATGATATACACTCCACTTATAAACAATCATTCAAGCACTCACATATTTTTATAACAGAGACAGCCATTCACATGCATAGTCATATACACATCCTAAAAAAATGCTGTGAGGATTAGAACTAATATAATACCTAGCATGGAGTTTAGCTCAATAAGTGATAGTTATGCACAAAAACATGAATGCACCATGCTCAGAATAGGAAGAACATTTGAGGTCACCTAGAATGAGTGGTTCTCAAAGAGGTAACCCTGAACCAGCAGTACCAGCATCACCCTGTAAGAAACAAATTCTAGGGCCTCATTCCAATCCTACAAATCAGAAGATCTGGGGGTGGAGGCCAGCAATCTATGGTTTAGAAAACCTTCCAGGTGATTCTAATCACACTAAAGCTTGAGACTCAATGACTAGATCAGGATCTGGAAAACTTTTCATGTAAAGAGCTAGAGAGTAAATGACTTATGGTGTCTATTACAAGTACACAACTTTGCCATTATAGTGTGAAAGCAGCCACAGACAAAATATAAGTGAATGGGTTTCACTGTGTTCTAAAAACATTTTCTTTTTTTTATAAAAACCAGCAGTGGGTGGGACTGCTCTCACTGGCAGTAGTTTGCTGATCCCTGGACAAGATCAACTTCAATTTTTTTCTTAAACTTATTCTGGGCAACCCTAATTAGCAGTTATGTAATATGTGCATGAATACTTATGTCAAGTCACTTGCTACTCCACAAAGCATTTCTGTTTCACTTATGCACTGACCCTGATTCTATCTAGAATGTTTTTTCACATACAAAGCTAAAAATCACCGTCCCTGTGACTTCTGACTTCTACACATAGACAGTTTACTTATGATTTTATATGCTGTAAAAGATGCCATGCCAGATTACTCAAGGATACTCAAATTCACTCTAATCAGAAATACTGAAGTAGATCATGTTTCTATGTTAAAGCACTAGTAAAAAACAAAATAGAATCCCTTAAAGATACCCCACATGATAGGATGATTTCTCTCACACACATCTATCATTAGCAGATTTTTTATTAGATGGAGGATACCTAGAGTTAACTCAAAGGAAAGCAGTCGACACATGGAAGTATAGTTGCATCATAGAGAAGAGGAGGCAGTCCTGGCTGTGGAAATCGTCATCTACGATATATAAGAGTTGGCGTTTCCTGACCCAAGAAGCTCTTCTTTGCACTCAATATCACCAGAGCTGGCATGAAAAGGTCTGCAATGAATTAGTTCAGCTTAGCTAACAATTCTTCCAGTTCTGGTCGAGCTTTGAACCTTCCCTTGAAGGCTTCTTCAGTGTGCTGGGGAGAAGAAAAAAGAAAATAAGTGGTTATTACTGTAGAGCTTTTAATTATCCAAATATGCACAGCATCCAAAAAAGGACCCATAAGTCAGCTCTGCAAAGAACGATTCAGATTCAATTAACTTTCATGGAGTATCTACTATTTACCAGCCATTATATTAGGTACTAGGGATTCAAAGTTGAATCAGATTTCTTCCCTACCTTCAACAAACTCAGAGTCTGGTAAGAGAAGACAGACATGAAGAACTAATGTCAAAACAGTCTATCACAATAGAGGCACTAAAAAATGAGAAAATGCCAGATTATCAATTTACAATAGGAAATGTCACAGGAATTAACATTTTTAAGGTCAACATCACCAGCACATTATTGCCCTCTACATAGATCTATGTGAAACCAAAATAACAAGCAGAAGAGGCTTGGCAAGCACAGATTATTGCAGGGGAGCTGGAGAAGCAGATGGCACCAGTTTAAAATGACTTCATATATCTGTATCATAACAAGGATTATCCTGACAACAGGACCAGAATACTCAGCAGTTTGGCTGTCTCCTAAAATTTTCAAGTTTTCACCAAGCCTGACCAAAGTTCCTTCTGACTGACATTCGTTATTGAATATAATCAGTCAGTATAGAGTCAAGCCTTACAAGCCCAGGAAACTTCTATTATTTTCATATTTGTGTTCTGAGTTATTATACTGTATGTAATCTTAAACAATGTTCTTTCTGCCACACAACTACCTGAAAGGAAGGAATTTGGGGATGTCATGAGCTCAGCCCTAACTTCAGGAAGCTGTGAGGGAAGTCAGCTCCCGTGTTCCACAAAGCATCATCCCTAACTCCTTAGAAGAGACAGAATAATGATTCTGGTGCCACTAGCCTGCACGTCTTTCCTCATAATTACCCAGGCTAAATTAACCACATTTTTCTGTTGTCAAAAGCCAGGCAGTTCCTGGTGCCTGCCCAATGAAAAAAAAAAAGGCAG
>PVIY010027363.1:0-26066 GCA_004026745.1 Myrmecophaga tridactyla | reverse complement strand
TCAGACACAAGGTTTACACAATCACACAGTCACATTGTGAAAGCTATATCATTATACAATCATCTTTAAGAAACATGGTTACTGGAACACAGCTCTACATTTTCAGGCAGTTCCCTCCAGCCTTTCCATTACAGCTTGACTAACAAGGTGGTATCTATTTAATGCGTAAGAATAACCTCCAGGATAACCTCTCGACTGTTTGGAATCTCTCAGCCATTGACACTTTATTTTGTCTCATTTTGCTCTTCCCCTTTTTGATCGAGAAGGTTTTCTCAATCCCTTGATACTGAGTGTCAGCGCATTCTAGGATTTCTGTCCCACGTTGTCAGGAAGGTCCACACCCCTGGGAATCATGTCCCATGTAAACAGAGGGAGGGCGGTGAGTTTGCTTGTTAAATTGGCTGGAGAGAGAGGCCACATCTGAGCATCAAAAGGGTTCTCTTGGGGGTGACTCTTAGGCCTAATTTTAAGTAGGCTTAAAACTTAAAACTTAAAACTATCCTGTGTGGGGTTAATTTTCATATGAACAAACCCCAAGATTGGGGGCCCAGCCCATTGCTTTGGTTGTCCCCACTGCTTGTGAGAATATCAAGAATTCTCCACTTGGGGAATTTTCCCCCTTTCTCACCAATTTTTTTATTAAAAAAAGAAAAGACTCAGGTAATCTGCATTGGAAGAAGGGAGGCTGAAATTGTTTCCTATTCAGTCTGTACATTATAGGCACTACTTTGCTGTAATTTCAACTTATATAAATATAGTCCTTCGTGATTCTGGAAGGATTCTGATAATAGTCATTATCATAGGTGTCTTTATATCGCAAAAGTAAGATTTTCACCCTAGCAGATTTTCACAGCTATACAGCACAAAAATCATGTTGCAGATTCAGTGTTTTCACTGTGTAACTGCAAATACCTTCTAGATTCTCTGTAACAGAGGACTGTGGGTCTTTCTCCACTATATGCTGGGACACACATTCACTGAACTCCTGGGGAGGTCACCGTTTTTCTCACAATAACTTTCATATTTGCCCTCTCTTTTCTTTCTTTCTGAGTCATGTTTGCTGCTGATAGCACCATAACTTTTCCTCTTGCATGAATTATTGATGACTAAAATAGAGCAGTAGAGTCAGATATTTATGTATGTGTATGTGTGAATGTGTTTGTGTGTTGTGCATGTGCATGATGTACATTTGGTAAGGAGAGTCAAATTAAGGAAAAAATCAAAATTGAGTAATATAATCTAGTAAAACACATGATATAGTAGTTTTTAATCCAAATCAGAATTTTTTTGCAATGGATACTCCCTTTACAATTAGGGCCTAACATTCACAATTTTAATTACAAACCTTAGTGTATTTCCTCATTTAAAAATCATGTAAAAACCATATTTTAAGTACTCAAAAAATTGTAATCTCCTTAAGGGTAGAGCATATATTACAGAATTCTTTTAAATTTTTTTTGCACATGACATAATTGTGGGCAAAATTATCATTTTCAGCCTATCATATTTATATGAATAAAATAAATCACTAGCTTATACATAATTAAACTTTTATTTTTATGTGTATGAGGTAGTGTGAACCAAAACAAAAAACAAAAACAATAAAACCCAGAAAGCAAAAACAAAAAAAACTGGATTTGAAGTGAGGAAATATTTTTTAACACCCTGTACTAAGCTCAGTCTTCCTCTTCCCAATTATATGAAATAGATTATTACACTTACTAGATGCATTTAAACCATTTGGCCAACTACCTGGCACATAGGAGAAATTTGGAACATAGAAGTTCCAATTTCTCTACCTTCCTTATATTTCTTATATACAGTGAAATCCCTCAATAGTCAATGATACATAAACTGTCCAGTTGTTTACAGAGAAATGAATTGGCAATTGAAACTGAAATATAAAATCATAGTATCATCTCTACTGGAGGTTGTAGCAATTATGAATGTGATAAACATTAAATGTTCACCAAGTATTTGTTATACTGATCATAATGGCATATTTGATAATATTCTATCTTCATTGCTGTCATTCTATATATTACTAATACTGTCAGCTTAATTTTACTTTAAATCATCACTATATTTGCCCCTGTAATTTATTTCCCCTTGTAGTAGTCAGGGTTTTCTAGGAAAACAGAACCAACAGGAGATATCTATAAATATGAGATTTTATATTTTATATACCTATGCAACTGTGGGGATACATGAGTTCAAATTCCATACAGCCATGAACAAGCAGCTCCAGTGAAGATCTTCAATGAATTCCCCAGGAGAAGCTGGCTGGCTGAAGTGGAGAGAGACTCTCTCTCTTGACTTCTCCTTTAAAGCCTTCAACTGATTAGATTAAATATCATTCATTGCAGAACATCAGCCATAGATGCAATCAACATGCTGATGATTTAAGTCCATAAAAAGACAGGCCAGTGCTTTCTTGACCAGACAACTGGGCATCATCACTTGGCCAATTTGACACATGAACCAAACCATCCTACCACTGATGCCAAATTATATCATCCTTTACCTCAAATGTGGTTTCTGTTTCAAATTTCAAACTGATATTCTTGAGGACTGTATCTTTTTCAATGTTATTATTTTGGACTGCCAAGTTAATATTTCTGATGCATTGTCATAATGGAATTTATCCCTTTGCCTACAACATCTGTCTCAAATAATTGTGATTAATAATAGACCCTCCAAAATATGGTAATATCTACCTAGTCAAATTCCTGTCTCACTATTTACCAACAATATTTTAATTTCTTAAGAAAATTTCTTCTTTTTTCTGAACAAACTATGACAATTTCTACATCTGAAAATTTACATATATTAGCTCCTTACTCAGTTGTAGTAGCTGCTTTTAAATGGGACCATTTCAATATATAGGTAATAGAGAGATATATAAGTTATCAGGATTATTATCTTCCCATTGGTGGAAGAGTTCAGAAAAAGCAGTGGATAGTATTATACTTTTCTAACCTTAAAAATCATCCTTTTGTTTTGTTTTGCTTAGTTTTGGGTGGTAACCATCGTAGTTAATTTTAATAGATATAATTTATTAAATTAAAAAGAAAATCTGTATAGCTGGCATAAATACCCTAGCATTTGCATTTAATGTGTGAAATATATATATTGATAAGTACACTATACCTTTATTATATTAATAATATTTTCTTCCTTGTTTTATACCTAGGGAGCCAAAATATATCCCCAAATAATTTACTTTTCTGTGGAGAACACATCAAGAGGAGGAGGAACAAAACAATTGCATTAAAAAATTAAAAATTATGTTTATCAGTGGGACATCAGAATACTTCATCATATATAGGCATTTTCCAACTTCATTTTTACCACTCTAATTGCATTTCCTTCAGACCCATCAAATATAATTTACTATGCCTTATACATGAATTACTTTTAATTGTTTTTTCATGGCCATTTCCCAGCCCCTAAAATGTACCTAAAAATACATTTTTGAAGCTTTTTAGTCTTATATATGTATATAATATATGTGTATATATTTTCATATATGTAAATAGATACATATTTGTCAACAGAGGTGGTCAAATTTTATTTTCTATAAATTTTTGTTTAAAAAAGTGAATTTAATAAATGAAGCCTCAGAAAACATGGTCTGTTCAACCATTTCTTGAACTGAAATAGGTTTTTTAAATTTTCAGATATCGTTGTAGCAATGTTATCACTATAAAGAAACTATGTGTCTGGTCCTAGATGGTCAGGCATAAATATTTTGACATGTCACTGAAGCCTGTTCAGAATGTCAGCTGCATTTCTTTCTTTTTTTTTTTCTCTAACTTCTTCTCTTATTTTTAAACAAACTGTAAGATCTATCTTGACCTTTTTTTCTGCCCATCAATCATGGCTACATAATCTAACAAAGGGATTTATTTAGAAAATCCATAATGTATTCCCAACATGTTAGGAAGTCTTGAAGGTATAAGACAAAGGCCATCAGCTCGTTCAGCATTTTTACCAGTTTTGTGATTTGTTTTCCTTTGTTTAAATGAAAACACATTTCCTAAAGGAAGGTAATATTCATATATTTCAGAGTTTTAAAAATTGTAATGGTCTCAATCATACTACTTAATGTAAATACAGAGTTCACATACCTACCAGAGAATACTCTTTAGAAGATGACACATCACACCAAAACATATGGTTAACTACAAAAGACATTGCAAATATTAATTTATGTATTTTATCTAAACAATGGAAATTGTGTCCTCTTTCTAGGATTTTCAATTACAAATGTTCTATTTATATTCTATGAAGAATTACATCATGGGCGGGACATGGTGGCTCAGCAGGCAGAGTTCTTGCCTGCCATACCAGAGACCCAGGTTCAGTTCCCGGTGCCTGCCCATGCAAAAAATAAATAAATAAAATAGAATTATATCATTATTCATAGAGTTCTATGGACATTTGTAAGCAGGTGATAATATCAACTTGGCCAGTATTTTAATTTAAAAATATTTGAAAACAGTTTTCTGTTTTCTTTCTTGCTGCTAGCTTCAAATTCCTCCACCAAAGGAATCTGTCAGATTTTATTCTTGTTTTGAATTTCAAATACCTTCTAATCCTATCCTCAACTCTGCTGTTAGTTATATTTTTCAAACTTAATTTGGAAAGGATTCTCCAATAATTGTCTTCAGTGAGGCATATCACTGGCTCCTAGAAAAACACTTTCTTTAATGTAACATAAAGGTCACTACAATCTGGCCCTGACCCCTTTCCAAATATGACTTCCCATATTTCAGTCCCCATTAAATGTTTCAGCTATAACAATCTGGTCAAGGCCATCTTAATCAATTATATACAAATGACAAATCATAATACCTAAAATGCCAAATAGGGTATACTTTTACAAGAGTTATATGAAGATTTTGTTTAAACACAATTAAAATAGTACAAGCCCCCACCATAAGGGTTGTGAAAATCCATCATACTCTAGAATCTGGGAGTTGTCTAAGGACTTACATTCTCATGGTCTCCTAAATCTATTGATTTCCCATTATGAATACATGGGCATGCTCCCTGTGGCTTCTTATCCAGCTCTGCTTGATTTTGCTCCATGAATGGAGGACAATTCTTTCCACTACCTTCCAGTGAAACCCTGTATGGAATTTAAGTTCTAAATACCTTTCAGTTTTAGGAAAACATTGGCTCTCCCTCTTGCAAAATTGACTCACTAACAATATTTTATATTAAAAACCCGGATGTTTGTGATTAATATCGTCAACTCTACTCTCATTTGAAAGTGGATTTATAACTTTCAGCATTTTAGCCTTTTTTAATTTAAAATAATTTGACTTTTTCCCCAAACTTTTTTTTCTTTCGTGTTTGCCAAATATTTTTAGTTACTTTCTTCTGGCAAAATTTCAAGAAATAGCACTCACTCAAGAATTTAATAATTATGTTATATATTATATATATGGATAATATATATACAGAGAGAGAGATAATGGATATATATATATATATATATATGATTCACTAAAGCTCATTACTGTAACATTGGCAAATTCTAGTTATCAAATCATTATCTACAAGAAGTACATAATTTAATGTCAATCTTATATCCAGCTAAGGTACAGAATTTCATTGTATTTAAACCAACATACAATATTCTTAAAAGCTACATTTAGATTTTTTCTTTAATTTCTTAATCTGTCCTGGAACTACTTGTTGAAGAGTGCTTTGAAACTATTGTTTTTTTATTTCTTGGCTTTGTATATATGTTATACTATACAATAAAAAGTTAAAAATCAAAAAACAAAAACATTTCCATCACCCCAAAATAAAAGCTGTATCCATTAGTGCAGTAATTTCCCATTCCCCCTCCCCCCCAGCTCCTGGCAACCAATAATCTGCTTTCAGTTTCCGTGGATTTAACCTATTCTGGACATTTCACAAAAATGGAATCATACAATTAAAAACAAATTTCTTAATTTTTACCTAACTCCATAACTCTTTAAGAATAGTTCGTTATAAAATCTATTTTTAAACTATTTATGAAAAGGCTTAAAAATCTTGCTTTGTAAACTAAGAATAACATAATAAAAAGAATGTTTTAAAAACATAATCTAGTGATTGATATAAGCTTTATGAGGTGAGCAAATATTTTTCTAAGATAACCTAAGATGTTAAAGTCCGATTTTTGTTGTAGGTGGAAGTAAAGAAAGAAAAAATCCAATTTTGTTGTTAAGTATAACATTTTAGAACTCTATGGATGTGTCTATATTGAGGCAAGTTTCATATCTGAAAAAGTTTGAATGTTATTTATTTATTTATTTTTGCACGGGCAGGCACCGGGAATCGAACCGGGTCTCCTGCATGGCAGGTGAAAACTCTGCCTGCTGAGCCACCGTGGCCCGCCCTGAATGTTATTTTAAATGATTTTATTTCCTAGTGTTGCTAATGAGTTTGTTATCGACTAGTTTCATCAGTGATATATAATAAGCACATTCAAAAAACATTCTTTAAGAAATGACTGACTGAATCCCCCATGAGAGATTTGTTGTTATTCATAAAAATGAGGTAAGAGAGTTATTGAGGTAGTAAGTGGGGGAAAAAGAGGAGAAAATGAAGGAAATAATAGCACATAGCTTGGAGAACGGTTTCAAGAATTAAAAAAATTGATAGAATTAAGTGGATGTCTATATCTATTTGATATGTATGTCTATAACTATCTATAGAAAGGCAATTACTTTTAGGGAAATCTATTCAAGGAGAGTGCATGAGCAAGCACATTGTTTTAAAAACCCTTGATATGTGGGTTCTCACATTAAACTACTTGGGTTTGAATTCCTTGCTATCGAGTAATCTAAGCATGTCACTTAATTTCTCTATTTCTTGTTCTCTACCTAAGAACAGCAATAAAATTGGTGCTTTCTATATTCTATAAAGAATTTTTGCTAGTTTTAAAAGCTATGTATGAAAAGCTTACAACACATATCAAATATTCAGCAAAAGAAACAATCCCTTCCAGGTCACTATTGTCATCAGTATCATCATCATTAGCTTATTCGTCTTTATCTTTGTCGAATATTAAACAGCACCGTAAAATTAGATCGATGTTGTAATCCATGACATTTTCATTAAATTTCTGTGATCTTGAGCCTGACAGCTAGCCTCTCTGTGCTTTGGCCTGTCATAATTCAATCAGTAATTAATAATACCTTTTCTGAATGGATGTTTGAAGAGGTTTATGTCCTATTGGTAAATGGATCTGTGACATAGCTTGGCATTCAGTCAATTGTAGCTATTTTGACAATATTACTAACAGCCTCCTAAGTTGTCTTCCTGACATCTGTCTCCTATAACTCTCCACAGCATTGAATGAATTTTCTATCTAAAAATAAATTTACTCATGTCATAGCAGCATCATAGTTATCTTTAGGATATGTATCTAGAGGGAATGAACTAACATAAAATACAATGAATTCCTTTTGTCAAGCGATATGCAAACATTTCATATGTTACCTATGTTAATCTATTCATCAGCTCTCCAATAAACAACAAATTTTTACTGTTGAGGAAATTGAGAGAAATATGACAGATCATGCTTTTCTGAAAACATTCCTAATCTTGCTTATTGAGACTCAAACTCTTGTGAGGAATGCCTCAGCCATTCTGTTTCTTGCAATTGAAAAAATAACGTGAGCCTATGAACTGAAAGCAAATAAAATAAAATAGAAAGCTATTATAAATAACATATGTTCAATAAGGTGATTGCCCAATAAAAAGCTCCAAGCATCAGCAGACTGATACAATGTAAAAAATAATTTTTAGCTGCATCTATATATCTGGGGATAATATGAAAAAAATTAATGTGAGGTACTTGAGGAAAGCTATAAAACTTTACTGACATACATAAATCTAATGCTATATCATATTTTTCCTTGAGGTGAAGAAGACACTGCAAATTTATTATATTTTATTAAAATACTATTTTGGGATTGATAAAAAATGTGTAACAGTATTAAAATAGTTTTAATTGAATAAAATTAATCATACAGGATTATTGAACAGTTAATCATCAAAAGGACAGCTGAACAATACACTGATAAAATGAATGAATGGTTATATTATACCAAAATTTGAAGTATATCATAAGATATAAAAAGTAAACCTCTGCAATATGGACACAAAATAGTAGATTCATTAAATAAACATAATAGTGTGGAAGAAGAAAATGTTCTAATCCCTCTGAAAATAAATCTTGATATTCTAAGCTTCGAGTTTGAAAATATTCACACTTCCACTTCAGGGAATACAGCCTAGGAGGAAAAATCCTAAATATTATAAAAGAATATTGCCAATGTAAGATATTGACCTGCTCATTAATTTGACTATTTCCACACCAAGAACATGGAGATTTTTTTCTTGGTGGGATGACAAAGATGAGTGAGGCACAGCTCCACAAAACAAATAAGAATTTGTCTTTGTATTACGAGTAATTTAAAAAATCAAATTTTATATATAGGGAGAAAAATATTTGTGCTGATGAACTGCAGTGCTCTCAAAGATTAGATATCTGTGTTTTACAACACTGTTTGGGAAAGTCACCACTCTTATTTTATGTTCTTTCCTTTTTATTCTTTTTTTTTTATATTGCTGGATGTTCTTTCCTTTTCAAATAAATCTGTACCTAAGCACATGCATATAAATAGGATCTTAATTGTTTATGTTTCTTTGATATTTTATATTTTTGTAGCATTTAAGTATTGCTTTACTTTTCATCATTTTCCACTCTTGAAAGCATTTTTAAACAAAGCCTTAATACTCCTGTTTTACATACACTGGGTCACAGGCCAGACTGAGTACACGACTACCAACTGCATTAAGATCAACAAGGTTTCTTTGATTTAAAGCAATGGAAAGGTACAAAGAAAGAAAGTAAGAGCAGAATAGACAGGATATATGAATGGTTTCCTATATTTATCATAGATTTTTAGTTCTGTGGCTTTGGTCAAGCCATGTAACATCTTCAACCTAATATTCTAGTAAACAAAAATGAAGAGATTAGCATAGATGAACTATAAGGGATATATACGATTCAAAATCTGTACTCCTTAGCCTCTGAAAACTAATGAAATGCTTAAGTTATCACTTTCATTTAAGCAGTTCCTATAAACTTCAGATCAATGTTAAATAAACTGAGCACAACTTTCCTTTTAACTTTTCAGTAACTGAGTGGAAAAAAGTAATCTGAAATTTAAAACATAAAAGGAAAATTGCTGTAGATATTAGGTTATGTAAAGACCATAAAATATATTTTGTATTATAACAGATCATTCAACTTCTTCATGGCATAAAGGTATAAGATAGCTTATTTATAAGCACAAGAAAAATACTTTATGTTATTTTATAATACACAAACTTGAAACTAAAAATGCAGGACTGTTGAAATATACTGGATATATAGTTTTTCTCCAAATCACTCAATGTAGGGAAATACTTTTAAAAGTCCCCTTTTTCAATTTCCTTACATTTACTTACATATGTAATGTTATCTTTCCAAATAAAATTTAGGTATCAAGAACCTCAGTTGTCCATACAAACTGTCAATTATTGCAGGGAAATGAATATAGAATAGTTAAAATAGTCACCCACAAAACCAGGAAGTATGACTACTAATGTGGGGAGTGACAGATCATCAGGCTTAACCCAGTTAACTTAAAACATGTATATTGAATTGACTGTTTAAAAGGGATTTATTGTTGCATGCAGTTAAGAGTTAAGGGACAGTACTAACTTGAAAAGAGTTTGATCAAATTTCTCAATTGATATCACAAAGACCAAGTTTGTCTTTTTCCATTCCTTGGTTCTGTCTCCTGGATGGTTTCATTTTCAGGTTGGTTCTTCTCTTAGTGTACCAAGACTACATTTGTTATCTCCATTCCTAAATCCTTTCACATTTAAGCCCAGTTGGAAAACAAAAAAAGACTATCTTTCCCAGAAAGTCCCACAAAAGTACCACTGCATTTATTTGGTTCTGAATGGATCCTATGCACACTCCTAACCAGTTACTTTGGCCAGATGAGTTGATTCCCTGCCCTGATTCCCTTATCCTTACCTAACCTTGTCTTCTCTAGAATGAGGGTTTGAGCTCAGCACTTAAAAACGTGCCAATAGCTGGGGGCAGATACGCTGTGCTTCAGAAGCCCTAGGTCTGCACCTTGTCTCTTTTTACAGCTATTCTCATGAGTTTATTTACCTGGAAACTTGGCTTTAAATATGACCTATTAACCGAGAACTCCTTAAAATAAATCCTTAGTCCATTCTTAAATATATTTCCTACATCAAATCTTCTATATGCTGATTACTTATATCTCCACTTTTAAGTCTAACAAATAGCTCAAACTTGATGTGTTGAAAATGGAACTTTTAACTCCCCACCCCCACCAAACATATGGCATTTCTCAGTTTATTGAAGTTATCAACTTAACCCTTCTATTTGTTCAGTACCCTAAGCTTGGAGTTATCTTTTCCCACAAATTTTTCCTATACTCTATATTCATATTTCCTTTGGAAAATCCTGTTTTCTGTTCATATCCTCCAAATTTATCCTGAATCTGCCCACTTTTTTACCATCACAGGGGTTCCTGCCTCCTCCAAGGCTGTTCTGAATAGTCAGAGTCATCGTGTTAAAAAATAAAAGTAAACTAAAAAGTGGTAGTTCATGTCACCTTCCTTAACTTGCGGCAATGATTTCCTATTTCTTCTAGAGTAAAAGTCAAAGCCCAGCCCTGGTGTATTAGTTTATAGAGATTCTACATCCCTTCTCCACTTTCCTTTCATATCTCTGAATGGAAATTTCAATTCCTTCTTTACTCACACAAATTGGCTTGCCTTAACTCAGGGCCTTCTAACTTGTTTCCTCTGTGCTTAACATATTTATCCCAGATATTTTCAGTCCTTGCTCAATGCATCCTTTGCTGACCATGATATTTAAAATCGCAATTCTACCTCCACATTCTCTATTCCTTTCCCTTTATTATTCACTTAACATTTATTGCCTTCTAATACCCATAGAATTTAATTATCAATATTGTTTAGTTACTGCCCACCCCACTTGAATACAAGCAGAGATTTTTGTCTGGCTTGCTTGGGAGAGCTATTCCTTTAGTAAAATAGGTGCTCAATATATATTCATTGAATGAATTGCTAATTCTCAAGTAAAACAGAGCCAATGAAAATAATTTTTCAAAGTATTTCACATCTCGAAAATATAAACTGCACTTATTTGAAAAGTTGACATCCTAAATCTTGCCATATTTGTTTTTAGCTAGTGATAATGCCTATAAAGAAATTCCTCATCTCAAACAATACTTTACTTTTGATGATCAAACAGGCTCCCTATATATATGGAAAGACACTATTATTCATCATAACCTATTTTCACTTTTCAAAATATGCTGATTTAGAAAACTATAATTTGTAATGAACCATTAGGTGAATTAGTTTCAGTGATGGGCTGAATCATAAGGTTTCATCTACCTCAATATGGAAATTTTGTAATAAAAGACTGAACTGTACCTTACTCATATTTCTGCTATGTATGTGTGTGTGTGTGTGTGTGTGTGTGTGTGTGTGTGTATGTGTTTGCCTTCAGTATAAAAGCAAATAAATCATAAAAGGATTCTGATTTCTTGGGGCCCAAATTGGGCAATGAATAATTTTCATCTTTGTGGGTTTTAACTTCCTCACCAAGAGAAAGTATGAGGTATAATCAGTTAGGCATGTCAACAAAAAAATCATCTAAAGAATGATACGATTTTTTTGAGCTGAGGTAATATAAAAATTCTTCAATCTCTTTTACACATTTTCTCTCTTTCCTGAAGTTTTTTTAAAGTAAAATACTAAACAGACAATTGAAATTGAGCCAAATACATTTTATTTGTCCTTCCTAATCAGAGGAGAGATATATTTTTTTAGGACATGGAGATGCCTCTTTATGTGCTTCATTTCTAGAAGTCATTTGAAGATGACTGCAATATGGTCTCTCTGGAGCTTTTCAATCCTTTATAAGTGACAGCCTTGCAAGTAATCCAAACTAAGAAGTCCCCAGGAGAGATTTAGTAACATTTTAACAATAAGCAACATGGCATAATGTTTCCTTTTCCAATTACTTACACTACTTATATTTTATTTCTCCAGTTGATATTTCTTAGTAATTCCTTAGTCGTATATCATTTAATAAGCATGAAGGTAAATAATTAAAATTTTCTTGCATATTGCAATAACTAAATTTAGATGTTTCCTCTCTGAACAATTAGATTTGTTTTCACACTTCCATATGTTTAAATATCAATTCCAAATATTAAATTGAATATTATGCAGAAAGTATTTTATGGTGAAATAGAAACAAATAAATATTACAATTCAGATTTAATTTTTCAGAGGATCTTTCAAAAGATGTCTACTCCTGTGCTGGTTTGAAACTGTTATATACCTCAGAAAAGTGACATTGTTATAATTCTAAATCCAATCTTTTGGGGGCAGCCATGTTCTTTTAATCCTGATCCAATATTGTAGGGTGTGACCTCTTGATTAGGTTGTTTCTATGGAGATGTGATGCAACCAATTGTGGGTACGACCTTTGATTAGATGGAGATGTGACCCCATCCATTCACGGTGGGCCTTACTTAGTTTACTGGAGTACTTAAAACAGCCAACACAAACACAGACATTAAGAGATGCAGAGAAAAATGCCAGGATCTGCAAGAGCATTTGAAATAAAACCAAGGAGAGGATCCCAGCAGACTTTGACATGTGTCTTCCCCTGAGATGCTAAACAAGGCAGAATCCAGCGTTTTGCCCCAGAGGAACTAAGTAAGGGTCCATAGATGCTCAGAGAGGATGCCACTGGAATCAGAAGCTCAAAGCAATGAACCAGGAGTAAGTACCTCAGACACCAGCCACTTGCCCACCCAGCTGACAGAGAAATCCCGGATGCCATTCAGCCTTTCTTAAGTGAAGTTATTTTTCCCTGGACCCAGGGACATTTTTAAGGTCCACTGTGACATTTGTTCCTGAAGAGTATGGGCCATTGATTCCCCAGTTGGTGGAGAAGAAACACGAAGTCTCCAAGAGTCTGGTGAAGATGCAAAACTAGCACTACATTCACGCCCACTTCTGGACTTGCAGAAGCCATCCAAAGATGAGTGAAGTAAATCCCAAACCACCATGGAAGCAGCCATGGTCCTGGAGAAAAGCCTGAACCAGGGGCTTTTGAACCTGCATGCCCTGGGTTCTGCCAACACAGTCCCACATCTCTGTGACTTCCCAGAGAGCCACTTGCTACCAAGAAGGTGAAACCCATCAAGAAGATGAGTGACTATTTGACTAACCTCCACAAGCTGGCAGGCTTACAAACCAGGCTGAGTAACTATCTCTTCCAAAGGTTCACTCTCAAGCACGATTAGGCACCTCCAGAATCCAGAAGCCTTTGGTGGGTCCTTTTGCATTTGCCTGGCATCCAGGCTTCTGCCTGAGCCCCTCCCTCCAACCAGGAGGCATCTTTTTACCAGTCACCTGGTAGCCCTCCAAAAAGCCATAAACCAAATAAAAACCATAAAGCTTTTTGTGGGGGAAAAAAGTTCTAAGGCCAAGACCTGAGTTTTTAATGTTTTTACAGTGAAAACAAACAATGACTTGAAATTATAAAAGATGTGGCTTGCCAGGGGGTGCAAGGGTAGTTCAATGGTAGAAGTCTCACCTGCCATGAGGGAGACCTGAGTTCCATTCCCAGCCCATTTCCTTTGCAAACAAACAAGCAAATAAACAAATGAAAAGCCAAACAAAGAAAAGTTCAACAAATGGTGCTGCAATAACGGGATACTCACATGGAAAAAAAAATGAAATATGATCCCTGTCATTCAGCATACAAAAAAAAAAAAGATGTGGATTATCAGAGAACTCCATCTTCCTGCAATAGTCACCTCTTACAGTCTTCAAAATTAGCTTACATACTTTTGCTTCAATATTCATCATAATAATATTCACATTTCCATGGAAATGTGAGCTGCTCAATTACAGGTGATCAGTTTTGATTAGATGGTTTCCATGGAGATGTGTCTCCACCCATTCAAGGTGAGGTTGCTTACTGGAGCCCTTAAAGAGGAAACCATTTTGTAAAAAGCTTCAAGCCAAGAGAACCCACACAACCAGAGACTTTCCAAGATGCATAAAGAAATTCCCCTGGGGAAGCTTTTGAATATTACTGGAAAAAAACTAACAGATGTCAACATGTGCCTTTCCAGATGAAAGAGAAACCCCAAACATCATCGGCATTCTGGAACCAAGGTATCTTTCTCTGGATGCCTTAGCTTGGATATTTGTATAGCCTTCCTTAATTTGGACATTTTCAAGGCTGTAAAACTGTAAACTTGCAACTTAATAAATTACCCTTTTGCAAAGCCTCTCCGTTTCTGGTATATTGCATTCTGGCAACTTTTACAGGTAAAACAGATTTGGTACCAAGAGTAGGGTACTGTGGTTTGTAAATACCAAGCAGCTTTTTAAATGGGTAAGGGGAAGATTCTGGAAGAGTTACAAGGATCTTGATAGAGAAGGCCTAGAATGCTTTAAAGAGATTGTTGGTAGAAATGTGGACTCTAAAAGTACCTCTCACATCTTTAGACAAAAATGAGGAAGGTGTCAATTCAAACTTGAAGGAAGGTGACCCTTGTTTTAAAGTGGCACAGAATCTTGCAAAATTGCATACTGCTATTGGATGGAAGTTAGAATTAAAAATGTGGTGATCCAGGATATTTAGCTGAGGAAAGTTCCAAACTGAATGTGGAAAAGGCATCCTGGCTTCTCCTTGAGGCTTATAGTAAAATGCAATAGGAAAGAGATATGCTGAAAACTGAACTCTTGGGTAAAAGAAAGCAGAAATTGACGGTCTGGAAAATTCTGGGCTTCTAGAAAGGGAGACCCCAGAGAATAGTGCCTCACATGAGGATTCAACCAAACATTGAATCAGTCAGCCATTTTAGAAAAAGCTAGGATTGGAGATGGAGTTATCCAGGAAGGAGTTGTGGAAAGTCCCATTGTTGGATGGCTATGATCCCAGCATACTGCATAGAAGACCAATACAAGTGTTGTGGTAATCTATATAAATGGAACCACTGCTAGTCTGGGCTAAAAGAGACAGAAAAGGGACAACTTGGAGGAAAAATAACTTCAAAGGCAGAACCATGGAAACTAAGGTCTGAAGTAAAAAAAACTCAGGCCAGAAGAGCAGGCTTACCCAAACACTTGGAAAGGGTGAGTTTGCCCAGAAGGCAGAGAGTGGGCTTTCTACCTCATTGCTCAAGAAGATTTGTGATGCCTCAGGTCTTGGAGAGGGTGGAAAACATTCCTTAGGGATTGGAGAGAGCCTGGCTAACACCCCATTGTTCTGGAGGGGTTGAGCATGTGCCCTGGAAATGGTAGAGTGCAGGTGCTGCCCCAGCGTTTGGAGAGGGTGGAGTCAAGATAAAGGTGTTTTCCCCAATGTCTCCCAAGGCTGTATCTGGAGGGAGCCAAGCCACTGCTGCAAAGGCCCTTGGAAAGGCAGGACTATTGCTTTCTAAAGCCCCCCCAAAAAATGACTCTTAGACTTTGAAATCTAATGGAGTTTGCCCTGCAGATTTCCATAATTTTTTGTGTCTGGTGAATTCTAAGTTCCTTCCACTTTCTCCCTATGGAAATGGGAATATGTCTCCTATGACTGTCCCTCCTTTGTATATTGGCAGCAGATTATTTTTGAATTTTATGGGTCCAGAGCCAGAGGAGAATTTTGCATTAGGACAAACCAAATCTGTAGCTGACTTTGTTGAGATTTTGCACTGTTTCTGACTTTGTATTGTATTTGTATTGCTACTGAAATGGTTTAAGTCTTTCTGATATTATGATGGAGTGAATACATTTTGTATTTGGAAAGAATATGTCTTTTTGGGATCCAAAGGGTGGAATGTATCAGTTTGAATCTGTTACGTACCCCAGAAAAGCCAAGTTTTTTAATCCTCATTCAATATTGCTGGGTGAGATCTTTTTTTATTGTTTCCAAGGAGATATAACCCACCCAATTTTGTGTGGTAACATTTGATTAGATGATTTCCATGGAGATATGTCTCCACCCTTTCAAGGTGGGGTTACTGGTGTCCTTTAAGAGGGAACCATTTTGGGAAATGCTTCAGAGCCAGGAGAGCCCACAGAGCCAGAGACATTTGGAGATGCATAAAGAGAACACTCCCATGGAAGCCTTTAAAGACGCCTAGAGAAAAAGTTAGCAGGTGTCACCATGTGCCTTCCCAGCTGAGAGAGAATCCCCAAATGTCATCAGCCTTTGGGAACCAAGGTATCTTTTCCCGGATACCTTACTTTAGACATTTTTATAAACTTGTCTTAATTTGGATATTTTCATGGCTGTAGAATTATAAACTTGAAACTTAATTAATTCCCCTTTTTAAAAGCCATTCTATTTCAGGTATATTGCATTCTAGCAGCTTTTATAAATGAAAACACCTTCTATTTCAGAACTCATAGAAGTATCTTCTGCCACACAAACATAAATATATCATAAACATCATGCACATGCTTTACCCCAAGAAAAAAACTGCAGTCCTATTTTTAATATTAGAATAACCTCTCTCAAATATTTCTTCCTTTTTTTTCAATTTATCTATATTGTCAGACTGTGGCAAGAGATTCTCCATTGTGAGGGAATCAGTGAGCTTGAAGATAAACTGATGGAAGCCTCCTAAACTGGAAAGCAAAGTGACAGAAGAATAAATAAATAAATTTAAAAAAGGAACAGAATATCGAAGAACTGTGAACAATTATCAAAGGTATAATGTATGCATAATGAAGTAGCAGAGATAGCAGAGCTGAAGAAATATTTAAAATAATAAGGAAGGGCTAAGAATTTTACAAAATTAATGACAAATATCAAACCACAGATCCATAAATCTCAGGAAACACCAACCAATATAAATAACAAAAAGTCTGCACCTGAGCATATCATATACAAAATACATAAAACCAAAGACAAAGAGAAAAACTTGAAAGAAGAGGAATAAAGCACCCTACCTATAAAGGAACAAGGATAAGAATTACATTTGACTTCTTATCAGAAAACTCATAGGCAAGAAGAGAATAGAATAATGTATTTAAACTCTTAAAAGGAAAAAAAATAACATCTATCTACAATTCTGTATCTAGTGATATTACCCTTTAACAGTGAAGGAAAAATAAAGACTTTCTCAAGCAAACAAAAATTGAAGAAGTTTGCCACTAGTAGAACTGCACTGCAAGAGAAGTTAAAAGAAAAATATGTTCTTCAGAGGGAAGAAAAAAGATACAGAATAGGAACTTGTATCTACATAAAGAAAGGAAGAATGCAAGAGAAGGAATAAATGAAAGTAAAATCTTTTGTTTTTCTTCTTCTTAATTGATATAATAAATAATACTGTTCAAAACAATAATAGAGTATTTCAGTATAGCTATTCTCAAACTTTTAGTGTCAGGCAGTCGTTAATCTTTTAAACATTCTTGAAGGGCTCAAAAATTTTCTAATATAGACTACTTCTATCAATATTTATTGTATTACAAATTCGTAATGAGAATTTCAAAAATATTTATTAACTCATCTAAAATAACTACAAGCTTAACGTATAAGCATAAATACCATATTTTATGAAAAATAATTCTATTTTCCAAAATAGAATTGATTTTTAAGTCTGTTATATTAAAATCAATGAGTCTGATTTGCAGTATTTTATCCCAGGCACACTCTTAACATCCTGCACTGGTCATTTAGAAAATATTGTTTCACTGAGTTGTGCAGCTCTTTCAAATCATGAAACATTGTGTTATACAATTTTAATAATCGTATTCATTAACATTTCAACCGATCTCATCAAAAAAATGTTTGTGTTTAGGAGGAAACTAACAATGGTGGATAGAAATTTTCCAAAATTCTAATTTGCACGTGAAATATTGATTTCGCTTCTTTAATGAGACAACTATTGTTTATTTGAAAAAAAAAAGTTGTCAAATATTCACTTCTGAGTAATCATGGTTTGTCTGTTGATCATTCTTTAAAGTAAAGACTGTGTTCATTAAGATTATTAGCTAGTTCACATTGCAAATCAAATAGTCACACAAGTGCTTTTCCCTGAGACAGCTACTATACGTCATCACAAGTGTTTTATGCTGGATTCTCAATTTTCACGTAATATTTTAAAATACATGTATTCCAGGATTGATTTAAAATATAATTAATAATTTTACTGCTTCATCTATGACATTCTTAAGCAAAATTAGATTCTTGGTTGTAAAAGCACCAAAACATAACCAGGAAATGTACTATCAAAATCCTTTTATGGCTACACTATGAGAACTATTAAATAACCAGTCACCAAAGTGAATTATAAAAGGAGCTGAAGGGCAGGCCACGGTGGCTCTGCATAGTTTTGTATGTATTCATCTCTGCCTCTGGATGAGGAACATAACCCAAATTACAGGCAAAAAAGTCTTGGTGATGTGGTATTTAAAGATTAATTACCAAACATGTCAAATAATGGAAAGAACTGAATATTCAAAACCAGGAGAGTGGTTCAATTTAATTAAATGAATCACTAAGATATAAACACCTTATCTACCCATTAAAGCAAAATTTTGGAAAATATTTAATCATATAATAAAAGTCTATAGCATAATAATATATGAAATACTTAAATCCAAGCTGTATGTGCGGTGATATCAACACATCACATACCTGGCCCAAAAATCATTATAATTACAAAAAATCTATTTTATTGATCTCTGTTTACTCAAACTGTTACTTATTTTTAAAAATGATCATGTATCCCTTTGACAATCATAGAGATAAGCAGGCAAGGTAAATTTCTAAGTGGTGGGGATTAGTATCACTTCAGATAGTTAATATTTATTTCATCAGTAGATACTATGGGACACAGACACAATTAATTTATGCTTTTCCAGTTGTATAGCACTTCATAGATTCTAAATACAATTAGCAAAGCTCTTTAGTGTACACTGAAATTGGCTGTATATATTACCCAATTTTATGGGGAAGAATCCTTGAGCTTGTAGTCTAATCTAAGTAATAATTGCAGTTTTGAAACAGGAATAGTTATATGACTTTAAGAAGATCATTAATTCTCTTTGATATCAGAGTTTCTGAATGTGAAAAAAATGAATAAATTTGGACCTCAGAGTTTAATATTCTGGAATCTTTTGAGATTATAAAATCTCAAGCCATTGTTAGAAATTTAGGTGCAACATGAAAGTAAAATACTATAATTTGTACCAACTTTCATATTTTTCCTGGAACTATATATTCCTCACCAAAAGAGGGAAATTTGCTCCTCTACCCTCCTTCCTAATTGTACCATCTCATGACACTCACATTAATTCAGAAAAGCAACTGTACATCCCTACATTTTCACGAAATTAAGACAGACACTTCCAAGCATTTTAATAGTCCTGAAACAGAGATGCATCTTAAAATCGGCCATTAAGGAAACTATGATCTGACAAAACAGATAGTATATTGGAACTTCGTATTGCCTGGATATGAGATAATTTATGCAAGCTTTTTAAATAGATAATAAAATAAATAAAGCTTGGGAAGATGGATGTGGCCAAAAAATGTATAGTGAAGAGAACAAATACCTATCCTTCAAAAATTTTCAGCTGTTTTTCAGGGATTTACAATTTAATTAAATATAGATGATAGATAGGTAGGTAGGTAGATTACATAGATAGATAGATAGATAGATAGATAGATAGATAGATAGATAGATAGATAGATAGATAGATAGATAGATAGATAGAGACAGCTATAGATAAAGACATGTAATTAAAATAGAAAACACCAACAGAATTTCAACAGCCTTCCATGTATGTATTGGCAGTAACAAGGGCACATAATGTGCTAAAACCAAGAATAGGATTTCTGGCAATAATACATTGATGTGATGCTCAACCAGTTATTGATGACTAAAGCAATTCAGAAAAACCTTTAATCTTTAATCTCAAACTGAAGAAGTCTCAATTCAAACTTGCACTGCTATAGTAAAACAAAATTTCTCATGGTATTTGTGCTGGTTTGAAAGGAAGTATGTCCCCTAGAAAAGCCATGTTTTAATCAAAATCCCATTTCATAAAGGTAGAATAATCCCTATTCAATACTGTATGTTTGAAATTGTAATCAGATCATCTCCCTGGATGATGTGATTTAGTCAAGAGTGGTTGTTAAGCTAGATTAGGTGACGACATGTCTCCACCCATTTGAGTGGGTCTTGATTGGTTTATTGGAGTCCTATAAAAGAGGAAACATTTTCAAGAATGGGAGATTCAGAAAGAGCAGTACCACAAAGCAGAGAGTCCACGAGCCAGTGACCTTTGGAGATGAAGAAGAAAAACGCCTCCCGAGGAGCTTTATGAATCAGGAAGCCAGGAGAGAAAGCTAGCAGATTATGCTTTGTTCGCCATGTGCCCTCCCAGATGAGAGAGGAACCCTGACCGTATTCACCATATGTCTTTCCAAATAGGAGAGAAACTCTGACTATGTTTACCATGTGCCCTTCCACTTGAGAGAGAAACCAAGAACTTCATCAGCCTTCTTGAACCAAGGTATCTTTCCCTGGATGCCTTTGATTGTACATTTCTATAGACTTGTTTTAATTGGGACATTTTCTTGGCCTTAGAACTGTAAACTAGCAATTAATTGAATTCCCCTTTTAAAAGCCATTCAATTTCTGGTATATGGCATTCTGGCAGCTAGTAAACCAGAACAGATTTTGGTACCGTGAGTGGGGTGCTGCTGCTGCAGTTTGCAAATACCCAAACATGTTGGAACGACTTTTTAAATGGATAAGGGGAAGATTCTGGATGCATGAAAAATATTTATTGTGCTGAGTTTTTCTTTGTTTTTCATTTTCCCAAAATTTTGTCAAAGGGGTCTTTGAAAATGACAAATGTTATAAACTTGAAATGTGGTGAACTTCTCCTAAAGGATGTTTGCTTACTTTAAAAAACAAAAATAACCTTACTTTTTCCCTTACAGTCTATTCAGGCAGGGGTCTAAAAAAATTATTACCACCTCTAAAACATACAAATGAAATTCTCTTATACTATTTCAAATTATAATTTTAAAAAATGTGTTATAATTCATTTGTTGACCTCAAATTTCTGTCATAGAATAGATTAAATATCCTATCTGACACTGTGAGATAAAAGTAGAGTTTGTTGCTGAAAGGAGTCAAACATTAAAATTGATTATTTTAAAGGTAATGCATGTGTGACAAGATGGACTTTTGCATTTGTGGTAGTTAGGTTCAGACGTCAACTTGGCTAGGTGAAGGTGCCTAGTTCTATTGTTGTGGACATGAGCCAATGGCATGTGAACCTCATCTGTTGCTGATTACATCTGCAGTCAGCTAGGAGGCATGTCTGCTGCAATGAATGATGTTTGATTTAATTGGCTGGTGCTTAAATGAGAGAGCTCAAAGTAGCACAGCCAAGCAGTTAGGCATACCACATCTCAGTACGCGCAGCTCAGCTCAGGCCTTTGGAGATGCAGAAAGGAATCACCCTGGGGAAAGTTGTTGGAACCAAGAGGCCTGGAGAGAAGGCTAGCAGAGATCACCCTATGGCTTACCATGTAAGAAAGAACCTCAGTTGAATGTTAGCTGCCTTTCCTCTGAAGAACTATACGTTAACTAAATAAATCCCCTGTTATTGAAAGCCAATCTGTCTGTGGTGTGTTGCATTCTGGCAGCTAGCAAACTTGAACAGATTTGTTACTGGAGAAGTGGGGTGCTGCTACAGTTTGCAAATACCAGATATGTTGGAACGGTTTTTTGGATGGATAAGGGGAAGATTTTGAACTAATTGAGAAGAGAATGATGGAGAAGTCCTGGAGTGCTTGAAGAGATTGTTGGTATAAACAGAACCACTGCCAGTCTGGGCAAAGGGAGACACAAAAGGGACAAATTGGAGTTTACAGAATGAGAACCATGGAAGCTCAGGTCAGAAGCCAGGAAAACTTGGCTAGGAGAGTGGACCCACCCAGATACATGGAGAGGGTGAGTTTACCCTGAAGGCAGAGGATGAGTCTCCCACCTCATTGCAGTGGAAGAGTTGTGCCACCTCAGGTATTGGAAAAGGTACAGCACGCTCCTTGGGGACTGGGAGAGCCTGGCTGCCACCACATTGAGGGGTTGAGCGTGTGCCCTAGAAACGGCAAAGAGCCC
Source organism: Myrmecophaga tridactyla (assembly GCA_004026745.1). Taxonomy (NCBI): domain Eukaryota; kingdom Metazoa; phylum Chordata; class Mammalia; order Pilosa; family Myrmecophagidae; genus Myrmecophaga; species Myrmecophaga tridactyla. The sequence goes on along the minus strand of PVIY010027363.1, from coordinate 3,768 downwards.
AGGTGTGGCCCCGATGCCTGGAGAGGGTGAAGCCGAGAAAAAGGTGGTCTCAATGTCCCTCGAGGTTGATTCAGAAAGAGGTGGGCCATGGCATAGGCCCTTGGAAAGAGTGGGACTGCCACTTTCTAAAGCTGAAGGATAAATGACTTTCAGACTTTGAAATCCAATGGTGTTTGCCCTGTAGGTTTTCCTTCCATTTTCTCCCTATGGACCCTGTGACTGTCCCTCCTTTGCATATTGGCACCAGATAACTTGTTTTGAGATTCATAGGTCCACAGCCAGAAGAGAATTATTTTGCACTTTAATATTGTTTAAGGTGATGCGTGTAGTTGTTAACTTGACAAGTTGTCAAGTGGACATGGTAGTTAGGGTCAGGTGTCAACTTGACTAGGTGAAGATGCCTAGTTCTATTGCTGTGGACATGATCCAATGGTGTGTGAACCTCATCTGTTGCTGATTACATCCGGAGTTGGCTAGGAGGCATGCCTGCTGCAATGAATGATGTTTGATTTAATTGGCTGGTGCTTAAATGAGAGAGCTCAACGTAGCACAGCCAGGCAGCTCAGCATATCTCATCGCAGCACTTGTAGCTCAGCTCAGGCCTTTGGAGATACAGAAAGGGATCACCGGAGGGAAAGTTGTTGGAACTAAGAGGCCTGGAGAGAAGGCTAGCAGAGATCACCCTGTGCTTTCTCACATAAGAATGAACCTCAGTTGAAAGTTAGCTGCCTTTCCTCTGAAGAACTATACATTAACTAAACAAATCCCCTTTTATTGAAAGCCAATCTGTCTCTGGTGTGTTGCATTCTGGCAGCTAGCAAACTAGAACAGCATTTAAGGAAAAAGTTGTAGGTAATCTAAACTCAGTGACATTATTTCTTGAAACTTCAGTAGAACTTCATGAAAACAGCTCAATAATTTCTAGAATCAAAGCATAATTAGAGCTACAACTAATTTTTACAGAATATTTAATCTGTCTTCTAGAAATGTAATTAATATTTGCATTTGTCTGTGGTCAATGAAATGCCAGCATTTGAATTATAATCATATTCACAGAAATGTGATATTCTTCTCCAATCACTGTGGCTGCTTAATGTATTTTTCATAATTTTTGATAATATTGGTTATTAATATTAATGTTCATTATTAGCAGAGATTAATCTTACTTTAGATTGTTTCATGAAAACTGGTGTTAAAGCAAATGATTTAATATTTATATTTGCTCCCATTATATTTTCAGATATGCCTCTATAGAGTAAATTTCTGCCACAGTAATAAGTACTACATTTATGAAGTAATAAAAACCACTGCAATCTAGCTACAAAATATATTATGCAATGTCCAATGAGCATTATAAATTATGTGCATATATAAGTATCTTCAAGCACATATACATAAATGATTCATATACACAACAGCATATACAGATAATAAAGAAAACACTTACTACATCACCCAATATTCACATTAAAATTAAAATTTTTAATTGACCATAAGATCTGTCTCAGAATATGCAGGTGTTCTAATGATATCTTTTTGGTTTCCTTGTGCTCAAAATTCTGAATGGAGAAGTTGAAATTAATATACTTTTATTTCTAAAAACAAAATAAACAAAGAATTTCTCCATTATTTTATAATTATTTTAATTGCCACATTGTATTTTAAATACATTAGACTTTCAAGACTTTGGATCTCATGCATCTGATCTTCCTAGAAGCAAAGGCCCACGACTACCCCTCTAGGCTACTCTCTGTGTGGCCTCCGCTTTACAGGTTTAGAAATGAGTATGCAATGATTTAAAAAGTGAAATATGATTGCTAATTATTTAATAGGGAATGAGCAAAGAGGTTAAATTAAAAGTGTCAAAAATGGAAGATTAGTTGTATGCTGAAATATACAATAGAGTTAATTCAGATTTCATTTGATATTATCGCTGACTCCATGAGAATAGAATATTTAAGTCATTATTCTGAGTTCAGTTGAATTCATTAACTAGAAGAGCTACATGGAGCTGAATTTTTTCAGACAAGTTAGGTTATTAAATTTACTAGATTTATTAAAGTGGTTAATCAAAAGGTCAATTTAAACATATTTTCATATCACTTGGACATTTTTCAACAAAATTATCATGTTTTTATAACACTTTAATGTCTGTTCATGGAACAAAATGAGAAGAGAGAAGGAAAGAAAAACAATATCTATTCTGACAGATACGATTATATGTCTATGTTAAATTGGTCCAGCAGAAAATATTTGCTGAGCAAAAGCTTTAAATTTTGTGAAATTCAAGGTTTCTGAACCAATCCAGAACCTTGTAAACACATTTCAGTGAAAGCAATTGCATACTAATTAATATTCAGTATGCTAATTATAAATAATTGTTGCCTAATTAGCAAAAGACCACGACTTAAGATTATTAGCAGGCTCTCAGCTAATGGTTTTCACAAATAATATTAGATTATTCCCTTGAATTTTTAAAATTTGTTCCCATGTGATCATGCTACTAAGGAATATGTATAATTGTCCTTTACCCTCTCTGCACAATAGAATTATCTAGGAAGGTTTTCAAAAGAATCCTGATTTCCCAGCACTGTCATCACTGATTCCTTGATTTTTGGACAGCACTCAGTTTCTCTAGATATAGATATATATATATATAAAAGATAGATAGATAGTTAGATAGATAGATAGACAAATTTAGAAGGATCGATAGATAGCTATGGTTTTGTTGCATTGTTTTTAAGCTCTGCTGATTCAGTGCATGCTGGTATCTTCTGATCCTCACATTTATGTTATGAGAGCAATTTACAGTAATTACAGATGAGGAAAGTCACGTTAAGAAGGGCTGAGTAACTGGTTTAAATGCAAAAAGAAAATCATCACACACGCAAAAAAGTACTAAAACTAATATTCATTTTCATGTCTATCATGCAAGCCTGTGTGCTTTTTTCATTTTGATGTGGGAGAGAAATATTTTTAAAATGCATTAATCCACATCCTCAGAAACTGAAGGCCTCCAGGGTCTACCCACCTAACATCCCCCCTCCCTGCTGTGCTCTCACGAGCATTGTCTAAAAGCTTTTCTAATAGTAGTAGTAGTAACAGAAGTGGTTGTAGTAGAGAAATATCAACAATTTTTAAGTATTTACATTTGAATAAAGTAGAATCAATGCTAGATTGTTCCTATAACAATGTGACTTTCATACACTTTAATTCAAGTATAACTTCTTTAATGGTAGATTAATGTGGCAAGAATCTCTACACTGCCCCCTGTCTTGTATATATCAAAGCCTCCAGTGAGTAGCTATAACTGATGATATTGAGACAGTTACCATTTATTGTAGTAACTAACCTTCCTGAAAATTATTTGCATTTCTTCAAAATCTAGTATGACTTTGGAAGATGTAACACATTAAAATTATTGTTCAATGCAGAGCAGATGGAAGATATACAATTTAAGGGATGACCATCTTTCAAATAAAAATGCTTTTCTTCACAAAATAGATTAATCAAATAATATTTCTAACTTCTTAACCCTAAGAAGTCTGATGAATATGCTAAAGTCTTTTATCTCCTAGGGTGTTAGATTATTAGCTAATATAAATAACAAATTGATGAAATTATGGACATTTGGGGGAGATAGAGAATGACAATTTTTTACATAAGAATTAGCTTGTGCATTCCCAGGAAATCAAATTGCAAGTGGCATATTCTTAGATACTTGCCATTATCTCTCCATTCTTATTTTTCTGATGCTGGTTTTGACTT